>JAAAKO020061833.1:0-42226 GCA_010015015.2 Bolitophila cinerea | reverse complement strand
TTTTCATTTTATTTATTTGTATGTAGCTAGCTATATAGCTATGTTATTTATATATTTATATAAAATAAATACGATACAATGTACTGGCGACGTGAGCTTTTTTCGGTATGTGTGTGTGTGTCTGTGGTGGAAAATGGCGGAAATTTGAGAGTTTTACTCGTTGCTGCAGTATTTTCAACGACCGCGTTCCGCCTCTGGATTCCATCAATTAAATGTACATAAATTCTATTTATATGTCGCCCTTTCTTATCTCTCGCACACGCTCGGCACTCGACTTGAATCGTACACACACAACCATAGATTACAGTTATATATAGCCGATATATATATATATATATATATATATATATATAATGCTTTATAAATGTGTATTTATGTATGAAACTTTGTGTCTGCGCGAACGACTCAATCGCGAGCGAACGGGCGCTCGCGCTCTGTTGTAATGATCCGAATCCCATAAATACGTAGACATTTGACACTTTGCGTTTTGCTCGGCCGCACCGCGCTTCCAAGCTCACGCACACACATACTATTCTATATATATACATATAAAATACACAAACAGTCAACAAACACACACAACCGATGGAAACGTATAGCCTTTAGCCTTAAAAGCGCTTAACGCACAAGAAAGAAATTGCTTTCTGTTCTTATCTGTACCGAGCGAACAAAACCGCGCGAGCGATTTTAGCAGCGCTTGAGCAAAAATAAATAAATACATAAAACCAGCAACAACTCCACTCTGCTGTTTATAGATTAGGGTGACTCATGGCACAAAATGTGTAATAAAAATAAAATATTTTATTAAATCGGGTAAAATACCTGTTTTTTATCCGATTTAAAACCAAATTCTATAATAAGCATATTTTTAAATTTCGGATTAACAAAAAAACATTAAAAGTTTTTTTTGTTAATCTGAAACTTCAAAAACAGAAAGCAAATTATATTATATCTAAAATATTAGGGTAACAGATTCTACTACTTTTTCTAATGATTTCAGAATAAAAATAAAGTCACACTTTTTCATATATACTCAATTTTACTGTTTTTTTTGTTCAATAATATTCAATATTTCATTTTTTTCGAATATAAGAGTGTCTTCAAACCAAGTTACTCGATTTGCGCTTGTTGTATCTAAAATTATGTGAAAAATTACCATCTTGTCATTTGAAAGCTTTTTCGATTAAGCAATGCAATTGTAACAGCCTTTTCCAAAGTAATTTAACAAAAAAAGAATAGAACAAACTAAAAATTTATTTTTAGTGTATCCTATCCAATGTCTTACATTTTTTTACCTTTTTTTACTCTATTTCTATAAGCTACTATTGAATTGACGGTATTCCATGTTATTGTCATTCTGATGACGTTTGGTATATTCGCAATTTGATTATTGGCTCTCTTTTTACTGGTCACCCTAATACACATTTGTATACTCAAAACTCGAATCCAGAATGAATGTATAAATACTGTATATATGTATATGCAAATTGTAAATATAAACTCACAGATGCATACATTTTTGTTGTTCATCTGTATATTGAAACAGTTGTTACAGTAAAATACTAGGAGTATTTACATTTTGCAATTTTAAAAGATCTGTATGTGTGTGTGCAAATATAATAATCCCCATTTTCCTGCTGTCCTAGTTTGGCCCATTTGTATCCCTTACACAATATCGATTGTCATTATGTAATTCTAATTTCAGTTTTGTTTTTTTTTGCACTGTTTCAGGTTAGCATGGAAAAGGCGAAAGCCTACATCAAGAATGAGTTAAGAGGGGGCTCCTTGGCCCAATCGGAGCCCCCAACACAACACCAACAACAGCAGCAGCACCATCACCACCAGCAGCTGCAACAGCAGCTCCAGCATCATCAGGCGCACGCAGCAGCAATGTCCAGCCAGAATGATGCCTCGTTGTCGATATGTTATGTGTGCGGTGCACGCGGTCCCTTCGACACCTACCCGATCCGGGTAAAACCAAATCCAGAGCGTCCAAACGATTCGTACTTTCCGTTCTTGGAACGATACGAGCCACCGACCGGTGTGTTACAGGCTACCTCTACTCAGGCCACCGTTCGAGCCTGTTACCTGTGCTACACTCTGCTGAACGAGCAATGGGATTCGTTTGAGCGTGAGTCCAAACCTTGGGCACAGCGTCTGTATCATTTGAAGCGAGTGGACGGCAAGAACTACATTGGTGCTGAGATGTCTGTGCAAGGAGAGTATGCGGCACAGATGCTTGGTCTTAGTGCCGAGCACCTAGCGTCTTCCGGACATTTACAGCATCTGCAGGCACCACAACCAGCAGTGCAGCATCAACAGCAACAACAACAAAATGCATACGATCTCGGTGGCGGCGGCGGTGGCCGTAATGAAAGTCCACAGAGCCACTGGCGACCCAACTCACGCAATCAAAACCACAATACAATCTACCAACAACCTCCGCACCCGCAATCCAATCAACAACAACAACAACAGCATCACCACGTTTCGTCGCGCAACGCCAGCCCGATACTGCCTACCTCTCGGAACGAATCACCATTACACCAGAAACCCGATAATAGTTACTACCACAAGCGGCCTGCCGGTGATCTCCATCCGAACCACCACAACAATAGCAACCATAGCAATAACCAAAGTCTGACACGGCCTTCGAGTAGAAACGAAAAGAATGCCACACCAAATTCCATGGCACGACAGTCGTCCCGAGAGGCAGCCGCAGCAGCGGTAGCAGCGTCTATTGCTGGTACGACGCCTCCAAATTCGGTGGCAGCAGCATCTACGACGGCCACACGAGGACATGGCGGTGGCGGCGGTAACGGCGGTGCCAGCAGCAGTGTCGGCGGTGCCGTAGCCTACTCACCGTTCGCCCAGCACAAACTGAAGCTGGCCACGCACTATAACAATACATTGACGGGCACTGGTGGGGGCAGCGGTGGCGTTGGACCTCCCGTACAGCAGGCGCCTGCGAGTGGCGGCCGTGCGGAGCTCGAGAACAACAGCCACTACGCACCACCGGCGCCCAATAGCAAAGCATACATTTATGCAACACAAAATGAACTGCAACGTTCTGAAGGTGACGAAGCATTAGATTTACGTAACACAACCTCTACTGACGTTGTTGGTATTTTAGACCTTTCGATGCCGGACAAAAACTCGATAACCGAGGTGTGCTACGTGTGCGGCGACGAGTACCGGCGCGGCAGTCTGACCGAGCTGAGCACCGTCGAGCCAAAGGACGCAAAAGCAAGCCGGGACACGCCGTTCTTTCCGATATTCGGTGAGACACATCCGCGACCCGCCAAATCACGGCCCAAGGATCCGCGCGGCATGATACAAGCGTGCAAACCGTGCTGTCACCATTTAATGCAGCAGTGGCAACACTTTCAGGTTAGTACTTATTAATAATGTTTTTTTGTTGTTTTCGAGTTTTTGTATCATAACGTTTTGATTGAAATTGGTAAGTTAGTTGAAGAACTTCCGAACAAGATGTTCAAAATTGTTTACCGGTTGGTTCTAGGAACGTAGCTTGCCAGCGCTTTCTGTCTTCGCAACAAATTGCACACTTTTAATAAAGCCTGGAAAAGGAACAAACTGAACTCCATAGGAGGAAACTTACCTATATGCACCAGTAGAACTTCAAAATCTAAAAGTAGTTTAATTTTAATTTGGAAGATTTTTTTTTTTGGGTTTATGTGACTTTAATGGGTATTTTTTTATAGTCTAAGTCACCAGCAAGTCACTTAAATAAGGTAGTTCTAACTTATATTTAGAAGTGCAAACATTATTTTAAAATTTTAAAACCACAATGGATCTCCCGGACGGAGATCCTGTGTCCTAGCAATATATTTTAATTATCACGAATATTTTTTTTTGTAAAACTACGCAGTAAATCTAAGCCGTTACTTTCAAAACGTGTGCCTTTATATAACTCTATTTTAATACTAGGATTAGAGTACGAAAGACAGTTTGGTATATACTGTTATTTTTTATTAAAATTGTAATCTCAGCCATATAATCTAAAATCTAATAATTTCAAAAACTTTTATCCTAAAAGCCTATAATCTCAAAAAATCATAAACTTAAACCTACATAATCTCAAAAGAAATAATCTAATCTACAAGAAAATTATTTCATTTTATACAAAAAGCAACAACAAAATGAGTTTTTTTTTGTAAAAATATCGCCTATGCAACGTTTTATCTTAAAATGTTTTTTTGAAATAATTTTCTTTTTAGGTTTTGGACAATTTAAGTTTTTTTTCCGTTATATCCAAAAAGAAATTTTGTAGATTTTTTGATTAGAGTAAAAATATATTTTACTATCATTTTTTTTGGTTATAGGTTAAAAACGTTTCAATTTGTGTTTACTTCACTTGGTACAATATAAAGGGTGTTTTTTTAGGCGTGTGGTTTTCAAGAAGAAAAAAGCATATTATTTAATTTTATGTCCAAGAATTTAGTTTTATTATAAAGTTTCCTTCAATAAATTGGCTTAATGGCATCGCCGTCTAGTTGGAACCAATGGTCGTTCACATCTACATCCTCCAATTCAGGCACGAAATGTCATTAATCATGGCTCTATAGCGTTCCCCTTGACTGTAACATTATGGCCGGCTTCATTTTTGAAGAAATACGGACCAATGATTCCCTCTGCCCATAGAGCACACCAAACAGTGACTTTTTGAAATGTAACGGCGTCTCCACAATGGCTTGTGGATTATAATCACTCAAAATGCGGACATTTTGCATTAACGTACCCATGTAACCAAAAGTGAGCTTTATCGCTGAACAAAATGTTCTTGTGAAAATATTTTGAAAACCATATAAAAACTGCCAGACAATTTAAATCTACAAAATGGTGACTAATAACAATTTATCTTTTTGTAAATATAAATTACAGGCGCCCGATAAAACCCACTCGACATTAAAGTGGGATACCAGACTAGATTAAACAATATCCAAGATAGAGCCGCAGTGTAATCGCCAAACCAAATATATATATTATATATGTATACCTTCTATAAATCATGTGCATACACTTGCGAGCCCTCGAGCGCGAATCTTCGATCGCGAATGCCCATTTGCTATTGGTGCGATAATATGACCACAATAAAAAAAACAAGAGCACTCTTACTTGAACGTCTAATAAACCAGTAGGATCTAGTAGCTGCTCTTTAGTCTTTAGTCTCTCTCCGTCTGTGTCTATCTCTCTTTGCAGCGTGCGGTGGTACTACATTAACATTTTATCGGCAGTTGATTGAAGTCTATGTACCAGTGACATTCGCAACCGCAAATCGCGCTATATCGTATTCGTCGTCGTTTAGAAAAACAAATATTTATATATAATATATAATCTTATACATAGTCACACACTATATAAATGTATGTGCGTGTTTCTTGAGAAATAACATTTTAGTAAATCGTTAGGCGCAAAGATCACGACAGCGCACAGTATCACATCATTTTTAATTTAACGTGATCTTGGTGTTAAGTGATTTTGATTTTTTGTTGTTGATCTTGTTCGCCGGCCGATCGACATTGCAACGCAATCAGTGAGAAAAAGTAATAAAAAAAAAAACAATAATCTTTATAATCTATACTATCTAACATGTGTAGTGCTGCGCTATCATCGTTGTTGCGCTCGTGACCATGCTAATTGTTCCACCCGAACAGTGCTATATTTGGCGGGACAAATTCCGCCGTCGCATTTGCGTTGTACTGGATAAACAACACAGCGATAAGCCCGAGGTAAATATGTGCTTGATTCAAAATAATAATAATATAACCAGCGGCACTCAACCGATAATGATAATAACCAGTTCGCTTCGTAAAATAATAGTACACACAACGTATTGTAATTAAAATGTATTATTATTGTGTTTAACGTTCCTCGTTTGCTCCACCGCCCGCCTCTTCCATTTCGATTGCGTTTGTGTTTGTCGGCAGGTTACGCCACACGGTGACAAATATTTGCATATTGTTTTCTTTTTTCGCCAAAAGATAACGGCACCCGCGCTCAAGTGCGCACCTTCAAAACAGCCAGTACGTAAACAACCTGAGGTATAACTGCTGTTCTGGGTCTGCTGTGTAATTGTTTATCGAAGAGCTGACAAAGAATAATACCATGTTTGCGTATTTGCTTTTTTTCTTTAAACGATGTTGTAATGATTCTGTTAAACTTTACCTGTTTTACTTTTGCTTAGGTTTTCTCAAAAATGTACTGTTTAAATTTTAAAGGTTACATTTAAATTTTTAAACTAAAGGGTACATTTCTGAGAAAATATTTGATACAGACGAAAAGTAAAACCAATATTTATATAATATTAAATATGAAAATTTTGGATTCTTATAAAAAATTGCGTTTCAATTCCATTACGCAGATATCAATGAATCGAGTGGTCAGAAGAATAAGAAGAATATAATTACTCTACTCAAAAAAAAAATCCTTCAAAAATCTTCATTTAAAAATGTAAGGAAACTTGATCCTGGAACCAAAATTCTTTTAACCGTGTGATCTGAACAATATGTGAAGAACATGATTTTACTCTATAAAATATCTACAAGAATCAATCGATAAAACTAACTATTTTCAAAGAGAAGAATCAGTCAAAATTACCATTCAATATATTTTTTTTTGCAGTTAAAAATACTACAAAATAACTGTTGTTATTGGTCTATTTTAAATTTAAATTTGTTCTAATATAATTCAATTATCATAAAATATAAAAAGTATAATTTATGTGTATACATTCAACTAAATGTTTTTTAAAAGAGATAGTTGGAGACTAATGTTTTTTATAAAGTAACGTGCACCCATACTTTATAAAAAACATTAGTCTCCAACTATCTAAACCAAAAATTATTATGGTATCAAAAACATATAATCTCTAAAATCATAAAATACGATATAATAGCATATAATCTCAAAATTATATTATCTCAAAATCATCGTTATTACATTGTGCCATGAGTGAATATTTAAAAAAGAGTTTTTGGAAAAAAATATTTTTATTTTGAGATTATTAGCTTATAGTATAAAGAAATATATCAATCGTTTTTGGTCTCTATTCAGAAACTTAGTCTTTCGTTAGATCTACATTTTTCGAAAAGGTTTCTATCAAATTATATTTTTAACAAAATTATTTAACCCTACGTAATGGCACCCTTACTGCCCTTCACGTAATGGCAGGTAAACCTTTACGGTTTCAAATAAAAACGGTGCTATCGGGTTCAAAGGTCAATTATAAAGTTAGTTAAACGGTTAGTCTGAAAGTTAGTAAGTTAGTAGCATAGTCAAGAAATATATATTTTTGATTATCATTGGAAAGACATTCAGAAAGTTTGTTAAGCAATAAGTAACGAAAAATATATGTTTATTATAGTAAAAAGGTTTTGAAAAGATTTTTTGTAAGATTTTGCCTCGTAAGAACCAGAATGAAGAATGACCTAAATTTATTAGAATTCTCTGGGGCGGTATTACTGATAAAGTTCCTCAGAAGAATCTAATTAAAGAATTACTCAATTTAAGTCAATTTCTCTGTGGCCGCAATTTCCAAGAATTGAGGCCTCAATAATATAACAACAACAAAACCGATGGCCTTGAATCAGACGCCGCTCTGTTTTTAATTTAAATGCAATTATATTAAGTATGTTGCAAATCTGTTGCAACACCACCCACAAATTGCACATTCCACAGAGACATGGTCTCTGCGTATTAAATTCGGTCCGTCATGCCATGTCACACAAGCGTCAACACTTAAACTGTGTGAACTTTCTCATATATTTATATATTTTATAGTATATGTTTGTATATATTTGAGTAAGCGTTATCATTGCGTGTTTACATTATTTACACACACCAGATAAACCTTAAGCAGCAGAGTTGAACGTATAATATACACGACGAAATCAGGAGTCGTCAGGTCGTCGGGGCTATCGCACCAAAATGTTTGACGCGAAAAAAGGCGCCGGCATCGGAACATTATATAAAAGTTCAAATTCTCTATATATTAAAATACATACACACAGTCTATTATAGGGCGTCTGTTTACTATGTTGTCAGCAGATCCAGATCTGGAATATAATTCTATGTGGAACATACAATTTGATTGAATTTGAGATGATTATTTAAAAATAGCACTCGATTAATTATGTGTTAATTAATTGAGGTAATTCAGATTCACTACAAATTAGAATATGATAAAATCAAGTAATTAAAAAACGCTTTATAGCTATAGGAAATAAATTGTTTCAACATTAAATTCGCATCATATTAAAAATGAGTGCGACTTCAATTGATTTAGCAAAAATAACACGGAACATCGGACTAAAACTAGTGCGTTTCGGATTTGATTTATAGAAACCAAAATTATAATTAAACTTAATTAAACAAATCATACGCAGGGTATACATTAAAAAATCGCGGAAAACCATAAACATATATTATCGTTTTTGGTTTTTAATTTTGAATTACGGTCAAATCGTCAGTCGTCGGTCCCAAAATTAATATGATATATAAACAGTATGAATGTAAGGCAGTCAAACGTCTGTTACCTGAACTGTATAAAATTCGTAAAGGTAATAATTATTAAAATCAGTCGCCAGATAGTCAGTCAAGTTGGACAATGGATAGTCACAGTCAGATTACTAACTTTTTGATTTAATTTGGTCCTTTTTGCGCGCCATCTATTGGTAATAGTTTGAAGTAAATCACGTTATGATAGAGTATAGCTAGCTATAGGATATTATATGACTTATTTTTTTTCATTTCGAATCATATTATTCGTTTAAAATAAAAATATCAAATTCAATCTAACATTTTAATGTCTTTTACTCTTACAGTCGAACGGCGTCCAGGACTCGGACCGGCGATACTCGCTGCGCAAACGGCCCACATCGGTGGCGGAGCGCACTACCTTCACCTGTTACACGTGTGGCGTTGAAACGATCTCCTCTCTGCTGCGCCTTGTCTACTGTTGCCCAAACGAAGAGCGCGAGCCTTATCTGCCGTTTATCAAGTCGCTGCAGCCGTTTCCGAATGCGAGTCCAATCAGTCCACAGGGTAATAATACAACACAACACATTATTTTCTGTGTATACCTAACTAATTGTATGAACTCTACTAATAATACAATTACGTGTTTTTTAGGTATGGTCCAGCTGTGCTCGTCGTGCAATGATAAACACTCCCACCTAGCCGAGGGCGGCTCAACGGCTACGGCACACAGTCTCGACGGACGATTCACACCGTCCGACAATAAATCACAAGCCAATTCGGAATCTAGTAACGTTCGGTTTAAGGTAAACATACAATGAACCAGTATATTAATTACGTGTCGTATATATATAGTGTTAGCACGACTCATTAACGTGTGATATTGTAAGATTGGTTTAGTGTGCATATGTGTGTATGCGTGCGTGGGTTATCACAATCTTGTATCGTGTGAGATAAGTAAATATTATTTTATTTCTGCCGTCGATTTTTGCTCTGTTTGTTTGTCATAAAAACACCACCTGCTATTGCATGAGAAATATGTATGTATGTTTTGTCTATAAGTAACTAATTTGTTACTGTGTGGCGATAAGATTGCAATTGCTAAAAATATCTCTTCCATCCAAAGAACACAATATCGTTTGTGTTGTGTGGTTCTTCTAAACACACAAACCACTTTAACGGACTCTTCCAACAAAAATCTAATCTAATCTAGATAAAATTTAATCACTCGCCACTCAAAACATTAACAAGTGAATTTATTTGTATAATTACTTAAAAGATTTCGTGTACGTGTGTATTTGTGCGATGGATGTGTCAGTTTTAACTGGATTTTGATTTTTACGCAATTCATGTGCGACGCCTTTTTTCTTCTTTCGACTGGGTGGTTTGTTTCTTAAACGATTTATCGTCGCCTCGTATGACATATATTTTACTCTAGGCATGTATTTATAGTTCTACATACATACAGACACATATATTACGTCCGTATTCGTACTAATGTTATGTTATTCCTAATGATTGACCTAAAAGAGGTTTGAAGCTAGTTTAAAGTAGATTCGTTTGGGAAAGATTGTGGTGTGTGTGTGTGTGTGTGAGTGTCGATCTAGTGATGCCGAGCATGTATTTGATCTTGGGTGAAATATGTCATAATTTAAACTTGATTCGCAGTGTTCTTTAATGTGTGCTTAGTTTGGTGCGTTATAGATCCTAATATTGGCGATTTTTTCAACGTTCATCATAGGAAAAATATAATATCGAAATATCAATTATAAAAAGTCGTAGTAATCAATTAAGGTATTTTGTTTAAAAAAAAAACATGTTAAAGAGGTCGTACAAGTGTATAATAATGTTTCTAATCTCTTCCTTAATCAAAATGCTCTAATGCTTAAACTCAAGTGTGTGTACTTTGTTCTTTGTTCCTGACTCGTAAATATAGCTCTATTAGCTGATCGTGGTTGCGGCGTGTGTTTTGTTTGGTTGTGCCACCAACTGTTTATTGTGATTGATTAGAATTCAGGGATCAGCGTGAGCGCGATAAAGTCAACAAAAAGCACACACAAACAGATAAACTTTAAAGTGCACGCCATTGAAAATGTAAAGTGGTTTAGCTAAAATGTAATTAAACATGACCTCTCTCTCTATCGTTCGTTGATTTTCGGACATGCTACGAAACGATAAGAAACGGTATGTGTGTGTGAATTAATATTTATTTGTGGTACGTCAACGAGGCACAACCCTGGGCATGTTTCTGTATATAGTATTCATTTTTATTTTTAAACTTATTTTCTATTTTTTTTTTTGGTCTAGTGGGTGAAACCAAGAATATATATTTACAATATATTTCCCAAGTATTTACATATACAGTACAGTGTCTGTCATACGTCCAATTCAAAGGGTAGAGTAGGAAAAATTATATCTAAACAACTAGTACAGATTCCTGATTAGTTTCGCTTGATTTTGAAAGTCAAATATTAAATATATTTTTTGAAAAGATCAACGGTTGGATTAAGTAAGTTTTTTTAAAGCTATTGTTTCTGTCAGTCACACTTAGCATTCACTATAAAACTAAAAAAATAGCTATTTAAGAAAATAATTTGAAGAACGACGATCATCTCCCTTTGTATTGTTTGTCGCCGTTTTTCAGAATTATACATATAAAATACGTTCGATATTTCTAAGAAACAGAATCGTTCTATTTATCCTAATTTTTTTTTGCGACTTGCTAAAAACGCATTATATACCGAATAGTATCAGAATTTTTACAAGATTTTCATGATTCGATTACTGGTAAATTAGGATCTCTGCATTTTCCTTTCAAGGTTTTTTTTCGGCCATTTTGATGTTTGTTTTTGCGGTTTATACATGGATGTATAATAAATATTCTACATAATATTCTTTTATGTAAATTTGAAATAAAAATTCAATTTTGTGATTTATCTCACTTGCAGCCGTATGAATCCCTGTCAACTAATTCATCCCTAGTGCGTGACACAAAAAGTTTGCGTAGAGACTCTCGACCGAACACACCAGTCTCGCAGGGTGGTCAGATCGAAAACGGACATGGTCAATATCCGTAAGTATACTTGATCTTTAGTTTTTTTCTCTCTATATTCCCTTTGATTCTGATCTCATACTTTTGTTCTTATTTTCACCCCAAAGTAGCTGTTACATCTGTAAAGGACTATTTGCAACCACTCAAATGGAATGGCTTTCGACGAGCGTGGAGCACATGAACTCGCACGCAATGCATTTTCCATGTCTAAAGGGCAACAACAATGCGGCGACGCGTGTCCTCTCGTGCACACGATGCGTCAGTCACCTGGCCAAGCAGTGGGAGAGCATGGACGCTGAACGTGTTCCGCTGGAGCATAGACGGTAGACACAAATTGCATAATAAACAATATATTATATAATATAACATATATTTTTTTCAGATACAATATTCCATCACCTTTGCCCAGCTCGAGTTCGCCAAATGGATCACGCGGCCTGGGTGGCATTCGAACGCCACCGTCCACACACTCGGTGTCCTCGAATCCGGCGGCCAGCACCTCAATCTACTGTTTCCTGTGCGGTCTGCACTCGGATCTGACACTCGCTCGGGTACTGTACGCCAGCAAAGAGGGTTCACGCCCGTACTTTCCACACTTGCTCAAGCACAAGTCCCCGCCGAACGCCGAACAACTGCGTGCCGACTATTCGGCATTAGTCTGTACATTCTGTTACCATTCGTTGCTCAGTCAATGGCGCAAGTAGGTTTATATTTATAATCACAATATGGTCATCAATTAATTACATATCTTTTTTTTATTAGATACGATGCCCAGAACGTAATTTCGGCAGTAGAACGCAAATACAACTGGCATGATTACTGCTGTCACCTGTGCTGTATTACCACGTACCGAAAGCGCGTGCGAGCACTGCCCATACCCGAGTTTCCGTTTGTCGCCGATCGCAAGAGCGACGATGCCCTGTTGCTGGAAAACGGCGAGTATGCGGTCGTGTGTCTTGATTGCTACGAGAGTTTAAGGTAATTCAATTGAACTTGTAAAAACGTTACCATTTTATGGTATTTTAGTTGTCTAGTGTGTCAGTTTAAAATTGTATTTATAACGTCATTTCCGTGGTCCAATTGAAGATTTAGTTACCAAACATGATCGATCCTTTAAAAATCCTTTTAAAACTCAGTACTACTTGGTTTTGGGGTGTTTTTTTATATGAATTCCAAAATGGTCTCGCAAAACCTTACAAGTGCGTTTTTTAGAGCAATTATTTTGACCTTATATATATATAAATGCATTTAAATAACTATAAAATCGTAATAATTTTAGTTCATCAATTACTTGATTAGTGTTATAGCCCTAGTCGAGCAAACTATTTGATTTTGTTTTCCATGTTTTAATTTAATTATTGAAATTGACCATTTGGTTAGTCTTGCAGCAATTATTTATATGGAGTTTCAAGTGTTTGGTTATGTATGGAAAACATTTTGTTATTTTAAACTTGCCTAAAGTTTTGTTAGTATTTTTTAGTGTATGGAAGCAATGGTTTAGGTTTTGAAACAACAACCTATAATTATAAAATAAATAAAACCATTAGATTTCATTTTATTTTAGTATAAAATAGGTATAACTTACGGGTGTACTTTACATCCAGAAAAATAAAAATAACATTAAAAAGAAAAAATAACCATTACATCGAAATATCAAGGGTATCAGTTTTAGTATTTATAAAACCATTACCATTTGACCATCACCCTTCTGTACATACATTTATCCTGAAGAGGCTAATATTATAAACAATAACTTAACTTTTTTATTGACAATTGCAGGCAACAAGCGGCCCAATACGACCGTGTTGGTGTACCCATCGAGAAGCGAGGCTACAACTGGGTACCGTTGCCTCCACCACCCGAGGACAGCCCGGAAGTCACAGTGGCCCGTTTGCCGAGTGGCGAGCGGTCCGACAAATTGGTATGCATGCAATTTTCGATTTAATCTTCTGAAAACGATCGACATTGAAATTGAATAAATACTTATTATCTTACCTATTTATTGCAGATAAACTCTAACACAAGACCCGTACCAAATAGAAAGAATTGTTCACCAAAACAAATTAGTGATAAACGAGAAATTGGTAAGTGATTATTTTACTTTGCTTGTATTTTTCATCTGAATATTGCGGAGATTTAAAAGTGACGTAAGAACTAAGAACTATTTTCCCAACGTACTTTATAAATAACGTAGTCCTAACTCTGCACAACAACAAGTTTAGGGTTTTTGTTGCCGTTAATTCTGAGCGCTCCCAGTGGAGGAGATTTTTGGTCAAACAATCACAACACGACTTTTGGAGATTTTGAACTTATTTCTAGACTAGCTACTTTGCAGGGTAAAACCATAGGAATACCTAAAATATGAACAATTGAAAAAATAAGTTACAAGTTTGCATATAAAAGATAATGAGCTTTCAATTCACATAGACGAAATTGTCTTATCGAAATCTCGTGTAATAAAGTCAGAGGAATACTGTTACCAAACAAATAATAATAATTATTAATAATTTCATAATGTTATTTGTTTTTTAGAATAATTTTTGGATCAATAATTGTTGTATGTAATTTTTTTTTTAATTCATTGTATTTTTTCTTTGAGATAAAAATATAAGGACCATAATCACTGCAACAATATTATTTCTTTGTAACATTATTTTTTTTATTGTAGTAATACTTTTATCATAGGCACATTTAATTTAATATTTTTGACTTATTTAGATATTTATTGTGCATTTATATAAATAATATTTTCAAGATAGATAAAAATTCAATTATTCAAAATAAAATGTTTTAAGTAACATAAACAAATTAAATATTTTTTGTAAAGCACATCTAACTTATTTAAATAAGGAAATCCAAATCCACCTACGTACGTGCAATTCTTATTTAAAGTACTGTCAAATTATACGTTTATTTCTAGAGATTAAATTAAATGATGCTAATTTCTAAGAAATCACTAACTAAAAATCGAATCTGCTCAAAATGACAAGCGATTTATCTTTATTAGCATATCTTTCGTTTTGTTTGCACTCCTTCTTCTCCTCTCGTTCCATTAACCCATAAGTATATAGCTTCTATAAGTCCTAATGACTTTCCCTATATAATTACAGTATTATCTAAATATATACATTATACATAATAAGATATGTACTACACCGATATGAATATAATTTTCTGTTCCGCTTTATTACGGTCGTTCTGCCAATTTATCTAATATTTTGATCATCACGTAAATCGCACAGCTCTGCGCGGTTGCGAGAAGTTAATTAGAGCGTCTCTTCATTGTCACCTTAAATTTGATGGGTACGTGTCAGCGTGCGCAGCGGAGGCCATTAGTAAAAACATATATAATAGGAAACTGCGTAGGAATGATGGATGATTAATGTGAATGTATATATAATTAATAAATAAAAATGGTTATAATTATAAAGTAATTCAAAATTTATATATATAATAATATAATAAATATTAATATATTTTATGATAACTTTATACATTAAATATCAAACACAAACACAAACTGGCATGATATACGACTGCACTCGAGATAATAATAACCCGTTTACAACGAGCACTACTCAAGTTTTAATCTCATTTTATTGATTCTCACTCTCTTACTCCAGGTTTTTCCATCTTGTTGAACCCACGCACTCACACTCCCGCATCCATATCATGGGCGGTTAAAAAAAAACGGTGAACGCTCAACGCGTAAACCGGGACACAATTGTAGTCCTGTGGTGGTTGAAATACTACACGCCACTTGCGGCTCGACTCTTGTTTGTGCAGATTTTCTCGCATAGCAAACCCCGATTTCCCATTCTACAGTACGTCTGTGTTAAAGGTGGTACAGTGGGTGTGGGTGGTAGCGCAACGGTGCTATTGGGGTGCGATGGTGATGGTGGCCAAGGTGGTGGTGCGGTGTCAATGTATAGATAAAATATACAATCGGTTGTTGTCATTCCTGACGCCAACTATACTCCCCACCACCCTTGTGCTCTGTACTTAAACGTACCCTCACTATGATGCTTTATATATACATACAAAATACAATATACGAGAATATATAATCATACACAGACATAAGCTCCAATGAAAAATTACCATGAAGTTGTCTCTCCATTACCTTCTCATATACACACAAAATACTTTACCACCGTATTTCTTATGTTTGCCTTGCGTCTCACCGTGTTATAGAGAACTTGGCTCTGTGTATCGCGCTGTCTGTGTGCGTGTATGCGAGTGCGAGTATATATTCATGAAAAGCGGGTGAGTCTGTGGGTGGCCGGTGGGATGAATAGCTCGTTCGTTGTTTGTACATTTGCGAGAGAGATTTTCTCGCATAGCAAGTATATGTGTATGTTTAAGTACTTCCCAAGTCTTTATGAAATTTGTCCAAATAAATTCACTTGTCTGTTTCTTGGTTTAACACAGCGCTCGGCTAACATATATACACAGTACACACACACAAAAACATACGACACACACACACAGAGCACCAGGGCGCTTATGTTCCTATTTTTGGGTTTGATGCTGTGTTGTTGATACGTACAATTTAGTGTACACAAGAGTCAATTGAATTTTTGGCACAGGGTGATTTTTGTTTCTGAGAATTAGGGACAACCTTTTTTGTTTTATCGGAAGAAAACTTGTGTAAACCCATAAAAGGCTATCAAGCTTGAGCTCTCTCATTTACCTGCTTAAATACGTACAAAATACAGATCACCACTAAGACCATGACACTAGAACTGTAATCAAGGTTCATCTATTTGTGAATACTTTAGGTTTCAAAGTCGAACCTACGGTTTATCGCACATGGGAGACGCTTACCCTACTTTTCTTTGAGGTTGTCTTTCCGACACCAAATAAAACATAATGGGAGTACTCCTTTTTACGGTGAGACGTGGTGAATGTTTAAAATAATTTTATTTTATAAGATAAGTTTTAAAAAAAACTTCTTGTCTCTGTAAAAAATCTGAAGCTTTTCGGCCGAATGTGAGATTATTCGAGGGTTTATAGTCCTTAGCTGACCGTTAAACTGGGCATAGTTATACATGCTTCACTTTTTGTATTCTTCAACCGTGTGTCGTTTGCGGGCTGCCTATCATCTTCAACCAACCTTATGTTATTTATATTGCCTAAATATATAATGTCAAATATTGTAACTCAAAAATTGGAAACACGAAAATATAATTGCCGCAAATGATTTTCTCATGTTTTGTATTGCCGAAAAAACAATTGTCGCATTTGACTTATCTGTACTCTAAAAGTCATACGAAAAAACATCAAAGCTAAATAATTTTCCTCATTTGTCATGTTCCTTAACAAATGTTGCAAATGTTTTGTGCAATCACAAAAACATTATATCTTCCTACAGAATCACTCTTAGACGGAAACACCAAAAACACCCTGTGCTCGGTTTTCGTACTCTCTTGGTTCTCGGTGTATACTCGGTATGTGTGTTTAACGTTCATCCATTATACACACTTTATGCATATGGCGGGATCCGGAGTCTGCGCACTTAAAATATTATATATACACTCTGGTAAAGCTTGAACAACCCCGTGTGGTGGTTTGTGCCGTCACCAGCTCCAGAGAACTCACTCGCGAGCGCACAAACAAAACCGCACGTATACTCTTGAATCCTCGTATAATGTGTCCCGCTGCCGCCCGCCGCGACGTTTCGCGCGCACTCTCCCACACACACACGCGTCTGACGCATCTGTGTTACGATAGACTAACACGCACACTGTCACATCCTCGTTAAAAGACATTTTTCACGATTCAATAAACACGACTGTGTGGACGGGAGAGAGAGTGTACGAGACGTGCACCAGTACGCACTCTAGAAGCGTCGGAACACGTCCTGTTATAGAGTTGAGTTATCCGGTGGTGCTGATTTGGGATGAATTTGGCTGAATACGCTCAAGTGTGAGTGCGCGAGTTAGCAGTATATTGAGTTTAATCGACTATTTAATATACACTATTTTATAGTATATTACTCTATATTTTGTTATTAGTGAAAGAGCGTTAAGAGTTTTTGTGCGCGCGCTATTGAAGTTTTAATCTTGTGCCACGGTGCGGAAGTGTCGTTTCGTATAATCTATGTATATACAATATAGCAGCCACCGAGCTAGTAGTTTCCGTTGTCGCGTTGCACCGAGCTCTTGTGTCAGATAAGCCAACAGCACAGCAGCCAGTGAAATCAACCCTCTGCACCCACAAACCCCCGCCGACCCCAAAACACCACCTTATCACCCTGTCTGTCTCGCGTGTGTATGCACGACTCGCGCGCCACAAACTAAGCGCTCGGCGCACTCGTTTCGCGAGAGATCGATTTTTAATATAAGTGTTTAGTGTATGTGTATGCTGTGGCGCTGTGGGGCTCGTGGATTTAGTGTGGCAATGGTGTAGTAAATAAGGACTATATATATTTAGTGTGTAAACGATTGCGTGAGGTGTTGACAGGTTAAAAATATGTTTGGCGCTGGCATTTTGGACCTGGTGAATGGCAAAAATGGTGGGTGATTGTTTATATTAAATGTTTTATAATAATAATATGATTTGAAAATGTAACGTGTGCAACCTTTTTCTGGAATCTTGTAGCCCACTTAAGCATAAGCAGGTCCTAAATACAAATATGTATATTAGGAACGCTTTTCTTGTGCTTTTTTTACGAAAAGCTTTACCAACCATTTTTGATTGTTTGCAACTCAAACAACAAAACCAAATGAAATGAATCCTACTATGGTTATTTAAATTAATAGTCATAAATATCCATTACAATTGACTTTAAATACCAAAAGCTACAAATTTAGATTTTCCACGCAAAGCGACGCATTAGTTTTAAGTTTAAATCAAAAAAATCTACAAATAATTATAATATTGTCTCAACAGACCAACCAACCAAAGACAAACAATTATACATTAAATAAGATATTATCAATCATCATCCTTCGTCCTTTTAAGTTTTACCTAACCGGATATATAATATAATAGGGAGAAATCGAAAATATAAAAATCATGACGATCGATTATCGAATCAATATAAAGTATATTATTTAGCATAAAAATATATATAATATATATCAATTTTGTGCTGTTTTTGAACACCTAAATAGAAAAGCCTAATTATCAAAAAAAACTACGTGGAAAGAGCAAACAAATATGAAACATAAAATCACTCGTTTTATTAATATGCACACATATATATATTTACAAATATAATATATTTATTATTGGTACGAATATCCTAAAAAAATTTTTGCCCACCAACATATCTGTCAAGCATTGTACATTTTGTTAATAATATTATATTGAGTAACATTAATGAAACTTGAAATTTTCGTAAGCAATAAATCTCCCATCATTTTCATGAGTAGAATCTTTTTTTACTCACGGAGTCTCGTTCCACGTTCAATTTAGACTTATATTGTAAACTTTATACAAAACACGTTCATTTTCATAATCATGAAGGCAATAACAATCCACATATTATGTTTCCAAAAAACAAAACACCTTTTCTATTGGTAAATATTCCTTCTAATCAAAACCGGCTACTCTCTTTCTGATTCCATGGACAGCCTCTCGCGCATACAAACCAACAACAACAACAAAAAACACACATACCCACACGCTTTACTTTTTGTGTAACACAACTTTTTCATGGTGAGGCGCATATCATCCCATCAGCGTATCCATGTACTGCCACCCACACCCACCAACACTACCTCCGCCACGCAACACCTAGAACCAATACCACTAGCACTCTCGGATTGCGCTTGCTATTGCTAGTTCTCCCAAACCACCACCCGCAGAGGCCACTCGCTCTCACCACATTAACACTATTTGCTCAGCAGTTTTATTTCTGTTGCCCCGCATGTGTATGTGTGTGAGTAGCAGCATGTCGGTGCTACTATTTATATGTTATATTATATTATACGTATATATATATTTAACTCAGTATATTATTTTTGAGGACGTATGCACACACGCGCTCGACAAGCGTGAATATAAATATAACCCACACAGCACACACACACATACACTATAACCAAACTGAAGTACACGCGCGCACGCCGAGGAAGATATGAGCGCGTCAGAGAAAAGGGAGGAAATCCAGCCAACCCTCATGCAATCGTGCACAATATAGCATATCTATATATAATATATGTGTAATACACATGCAAACCATGGCGCAGCAGCAGCATGAAATGGGGATGAAGACTTCTTTTTCGCGTACATACGCACACATACACACAAGAACGAAACAAAAAAAACTTATACACAAACGCGCTATGTGTATGTGTTTGAGTTTTCCGTATGCATATGTTGTACGGTATATATTATATTACGTTACGTTGCACGGTGTGGAATTTAGTTGTAAAAGCGGTCATAATTTTGTAACTATTTGCCTGTTTTTGGTACAACTAATGTTAGTGAAACTTTGAGGTAGTGAGTTCCCGTTTTTTAGGTTTCCGACGGTGACAGGCAAATATACATTGTAAAAATGCCCCTTCCGACCATAAATTCATAAATATCTCACTTTTACACGTTATACAATTGATACTAAATATTTTATGATCATACAATTGATCTCTAAAAGTCAACATTACATATGTGCTAATATTTTTACAGTTAATCTTCTTTTTTTTTTAAATACCGTTATAGGATAATATAACATTTTAGAGATTATTTTTATCAAAAATGCTAAAAAATGGCAGAAATAAAAACTTTTTCAAGGAAAACAAATTATAAAAAACATAAAATATTTATTAAAATAATTATTTATAATAAAATTATAGACCGATTGGGAGCTTTTATTTCGGTGTAAAATTTTAAAACACGTTCTAACTTTAAAATAAATGGGTAAAAAATACGGGAATTACAGAAAAAATATGATTTAAACCAAAAAAAATGGTGTCAACAAATATTTGTTAGTTAATTTAAAAAAAAATAATCATTTTAGACCTTTTAAAACATTTTTAAACCAGATTTTCGCATATAAACCCAGAACGTAAAATTTTATTCTAATTATTTTAAAATAGAATTAGTAGGCGAAAGACTACCGCACTGCTGGATTTTGTCATTCTAGCAGTGTCATAACATGGCTGGCATCGACTTCAAAAGATTAGTTGTTACTTTTATTATATTTCTGTAGTGGAAAGACGCAATAACACATATTTGCATAAACCTTTCAGAATTGAAAGTACAGTATGAATTGGCTTTTTTCTCATGTATATTCCAAAATGTCTTCAAACTGCAACCTGCAAGTCTAAATTTCAAAATGCCGATTTTAGATATTTTTGTATTTTTATAAAAATTCAAAAGAATACAAGATTAGGATTCTAGCTTTTTACCTCCTTATATAATATAATAACAATACGTTATTATCAAAGTAGCTATGGGTGGAAATAAGCAAGCTTTATCCCTACGATATTTGATTAATAAGTAGGGCTAAGTTAAGATGGAAAACGGCTACAGTGGCTATACATATTTCAAGTCATATTTCCACAATAAGGCAATTTGCCTAATGTTTAAAAATGATTTATTATTAAAAAATATTGCTACCAAGAAAAAATATTATAGATTATAGAAAAAATATTGTCAGCAAGATAAAACTTGCATATTTTTTGTAATTATTTGTACATGTGTTATAAGCACATTTTTAAATAATAGTAAAACACTTTTCCAATTTTTTGTTTTGCCCTAACATTTTTAGTAACATTTATTGTTTTTTTGTGCATTTTTATGCTAAAAATCAAAATAATTGGATATTAACAAAATATTCAATTATCACAATATTAATACATATGATAAAACTTAAAAAAAGTATAGGCCAAAATAAAGTGGAAATAGTTTAAAATATAAATGATTTAAAAAAATCTTTTTGACTCATATAAATATGAATAAACTGTGCTTTGTTTTTTGGTTTTTGTTTTTTTTTAAGCTTTTACTGGAGAAATTATCTATTGCGCAATGTTTTGCTCTATAAACTAGATACGAAATGATAACTAATAAAACCAAAATAAAGACAAAAAATAAGAATATAAGATTTAAAAAAAAAAAAAAAAATCTTTAAAAAAACCTCTACGTCAAAGAAAAAAGAAATGTTTAAAAAATGAAAATAAAATTTTCTGCTTTTATTACCAAATCCGACACTGTGCGACGCGACGGTGGCGGTGGTGTGCATGAATATGTTGCATGACTCGCGAGCGCACCGCGACGCTTGATTTTTTTTCGATTCAAGCATTCAGTCTGCCTTCCTTGCTCTCGACGGAAAGGTGTATATATTTCTAGTATAAAAGTTCACTGCATCGGGCTCGCGCATCTCGTTGATCTCTCCTCGCGGAAAACATACTGTGTGTATGTGTCGTCATCGCGTCGCTCTCTCTCTCTCTCTCTTTGAATGAGTTTTTCCGATACAACCAACGTCGTCGTGTGACTTGTGATTCGTGAATGCTGTTATTGTTGTTGTTGTTGTTGCGGTTGACGTGTGTACGATATAGTTTTCTTTTTTCCTATTACGCGAGCGGGCACTCGTGCTCACATGTTTATTTTGTGGTTTTTCGCGCAGGAGATGAGTCTGCGACTTTTCTGCACAAGTGAGAACAAAATCGTTAAAAGCGTTAAAAATTGCGCGCTGTGTGCTTGTTCGCTATAGTTCGTATGTGTAGCTTCTAATTGAAAGGAAAACGCTTTGGAGAAAAACTGTGTACGCGCCAAGTGTGTGTGTGTTTGTGTTATTTTTATATACGTCGTAAAAATATAGAATTTTCATTCGCGGGACGTAAAGACACAATTTTTATTAATAAACGTTGCGCACTCGTGTGTCGGGGAAAAATCGATTTTCCTCTGTGTCGCGCTTTCGAAAGAAACGAACGGTTTTTTTTTGTGTCTGTGGAAATACGAAAACGTTTATTATCTTTGTTTATTTTAAAAGCGTAGATCATTTACACTCAGATTGACTCGAAATTGTTTTTGAAATGAGCACTGAACTTTAATTGTGTTTATGGACTTTTATTGACTATGTCAAGGACTATTTGTGCCGTTTGAATTGTGTATAAACAAAGGAGATACATAAATCTCAAAATGGAATGGATACCAAGAGGATTGCCTAGTTTGCATGCTCCGATTCCGGTGTGCGGTAAGACGAAGACACAAATCTAAATATTCTCTGAAATAATATTATCCTAATATATAGAGAAATGACATATTCATGATGATTTATATTATTAAATCCCTATGGCAGAGTATTTATGTATAGAAATCAATCGATGCATTCGAATACAAATAATTCAAATGCTAATTTATACATACATTTATCTCGGATATATACTATTTAACAAAATCCCTCTAGCAGCACTCTCTATAAACCCAGAGATAACCATTATTAGACTTCAATTGCTTAAACCTCATATAAATGTACGTTTGAGCTCTGAAATTCCGCGTTCGTTCTGGATTCCTCACCTCCTTGCTCCAACCCACCCATCTACTCGTATCTCGTAGCCTAAACCAATCGTCACTATACCCACGCGTATTTCCGTGCCATATCCGCCTCTCCCATTACCCTCCAAACGTTCTCATCATAATGTATTATAAATACATGTATCTATATTCTATATATATATGTACACATATTCTATGTGTGTACCCTCTGATGCCACTCGTCGACGACAACGTATATTTTATTATGTACTCATACGTATGTACGTACACACTACTTATACCCAATATACTTGTCTCCCCCTAATACTATACCTACTCCCCGACTACCCGAGGACTCTCTGCTGCCGTTGAGCTGCCGCGCCGCCGCCGCCGCGCCGTATAAATAGCAACATATTTACCGGGGTGTGTGAACTACAAGTGAACCAATTCGGTCGTGACTTTCAAAACCACTACCATTATCGTTTTACCACCCTCTCGAAAATGTGTCGGCAGCAAGCACACGTTCACACACACACATACACTCTTATGCATACATAAAACCCAATCCACACACATATACATACGCAAACGCATGCTAACACGTCTGTATATGAAACGTATACATATGAGAGTTGTGGGGCAACCGAGCAGAAAGATAAATTGCATTTATTGTGTACACACACGTACTTCGAATACTCGACGATGCGAGGCAATGGCGACGGGCGGCGCGTCGGCAGCTCCACATCTATATGCACTCCCCGAGACCCGAGTGTCCCTGACACAAGCCACAATATCATTTCGCACAAACTCGTTCGCATTCGCTCCTATCGCTGCCACTTACATTTATATATATTATATATACATATAGAAATGTCTCTGTAGCGCGCCAGCCATTGCCGAACGCCGAGCCGCCACAGTCACATTTTCGCACAATATTATTATGTGACAAATATCCTTGTGCGCGCGAGTGAGGCGAAATTATTTTGCCGGAAAATGTGTAATACTAATTGAAATGCATTTCGCAGAGGTGGCGTTATATGCGCCAGCGCAGCGAATATGTGATGGGTGCTCATTTGGGGTGGTGGGCACAGAATGGAGAGTAGTACGACGATACCACCGCACCGTCAAGCCGGTCGTGTCGACACTGGGCAATTTGTGTGGAGTGTGGACGGAGTTTTGTTTTGTGACGTTGGACCGTTTGAGATTCATTTGAGCGTATGCGAAGCAGCGGCCACAGTTCAACTTTGGGGGTTTATATGTATCTAAAGGTGGTGACGCGGGCCCGTTGCTGGGGTATAGGACAGTGCAGTGCGGTCTGTTGATTTGGGAACTGTATATATTGTACGCAATTTCGTGAGTTTATGCCGGAATATGTGTAGTGATGTGCACGAGGGAAATGCGCATATCCAAAATTACTATTTTGTATATTTATATTGTTTATATAGTGGATACAATTATAGTTTTGATTCTTTAATAAAGGAAAAAGAAAAACTCTTTTTAGTTATGTTCTATTTTAAAGAAACTAATCAAAATTTAAACAAAATGTAACGTTTGACAGAAATTTAAAAGCATAACATAATAATAAACGCAAACATGATTATGTTTGTCACAGACTGTTAAAGTCTCGTCAACGACTTTAGCCAACTGTTATGTTTATCACAAAAAAATATAATGAATTTAAAAAGGTTTATTGGAGACATAATGTCTTCGAAAAATATATTTAATTCTATGTTGTTTCTCGTTAATATAATCCATACATAAAAGTACGTAAATTCAAGTTATTTCCAGAAATCATATTATTGGCTTAACGAAATTCTTAGAAATTTAACGAAAAGTTCCGTTGGATTGGAATTGGAGTAAATTATATATATACATAATATAAATTATCAAGCCTCATTGAAATTCAATGAAATTGGTCTTTAGATTGGCTCCTTTTCCACTTAAAGAAATTCAATGGAATTTCTGAAAATATTTTCAAGCTTACGAATATAATCATTGTAATATACTGTTAAAAATGTTTTTTTAAACATTACGATACTCAACGTAATTGGTAATTGTTTTAACCTTACTAAATATTACGAAATAAAACGAAATATTACGAAATATAACGAAAACGAAACTAAATTTATCGTTGGATTGGAATGGGGCTAAACATTTGTAATCCGTTAAATTAAAATGCTGCTAGATTATTTTCTAGCCTAACTGAACTCATCCAAAATAATTTTATAGTAGGATTGTAATTTGAACAATTTTAGAAAATCTCTTATCAAAACTGTAAGTGTATCTTAACTTATTGAAATCGTCAAAATATTTTTAAATATTAAAATATTTGTTAGTTCTAACCAAAGGGTTCGGTAAGATTAAAGATTTAGTTTACTATTTTTTAGATTGATGAAAAGATCGAAATTTGGATAAAATATATATATATATATATATATATTGTTATAAATTTGATTTTTAATTTGTAAAATTGGAATATGGGAAAACGTTTTAATCTTACAACCGAATTGGCAGGTTAGATATATTATTAATTCTTATGCAAAAAAATGTTTTTAATGTTGAAGAAACAGATAAATTGAAAAATGGACAAATATAGACCAAATACGACTTAACGTCTATTTTAAACTTTATATCTGGCAGCACTGTCCGTATTTCCATTAGAAAAATTTGTCGATCAGTTCTTTCAAATCAAAATGTAAGCCAAAATCAACCAAATTAGGTAAAATCACGAAAACCGGCCAAAAATGATTCATCTTTAAAATGATTTTATATGTATATTTCCAAAGTTTATTTCAAATTTAAGTCTAAACCACTTGAAAATGTGTGCAATTAAAAAAACAACTAAAATGATAATTATAAATAATGTATACAATTCAACAACAAAAACTAGAGCATACCCTAATTTATATACTCTGTCGTCTGTATATGTTTTTTAGGCTTGTGTGTCATTGTGGGCAAAAACACACCAGCACGATAAGGAGGGTAGTATATATCTCCCTCGACGGGACACAACAACAGCTATAACAGTTTACCCACCATCAGGCCCACGCTACACAGACACAAACACACACACACACTAAAACACAACTAATTACATGTATTATAAAAAGCATAACAAATACCCCATAATTACACACAAGGGTTAATGGCAGCGGGCGGCCGGACGGACGAGCGTACATTCTGTGTGAGCTAGTTTGGGGGCGCATATTTACACGTTACATATACATAAACTTGCGAGCACACATGCACATAATAAATATATATTATGTATGTATATAATATATAAATATATATATATATATATAAATATGTGTGCTCTGTTTCATGTTTCAATTTATGGATGCGAGAGTGAGTGCGAGCGATGCGCGGCGGTTTAAATAGAAATTGCCTTTGTTTGGCTTTGTGTGTATTTACGCTTGTATTTATTATTGACTGCGTAATGGAAAATTGGTATGAAAGTTGAAATGTGTTTATGAAAGCATAATAACACGCACGCAAGGGATTACGCGCAAGTATATGTGCTCCGTGTACGTGTGTGCGTGTGTGTGTGGTTTATGAATACTATAATATGCGGTCGGGAAAATATGATATTTACGTAATAAAATAGGGGGAAGCATTTTCTTTTATATATTATACTACAATATAGAATTTAAGTGTATTACACATATTTACACACACACACATACACAGTTCGATGGGTCGTAGATTTATTATGTGCGTAGAACATAGAGCAGAACGACACACTCTCGACCGCATGAATAAGATATAACGCCACCGTGGAAAATGTGCGGTTGTACACCCACACCATGCTTATATCGTTGGTTAGGCCTTCAGCAAATTAGATGGATACACTGATCTGAATTTATATTGTGAATATTGAATGAGAATTACGAGCAAATGAGGTTTACCCCTTCCACCCACACACACACACACACACGCGTTAAGTGGCCTCTTAATATTTATGATAACTTTGTGTGGTTGTGCCGAGTATATGTGATTAAACGGGGGCGACCAATGAAATAGAGTTCTCATAATTTAGTGACGTCATTTATGGATTTCCTTGATGATTAGGCATTGTTTTGATAGGGATTGGGGCTTAAGTAGCGCTATTGCATTACACGCTTAAGTTATATCCACTGTATCAATATTGTGAAAATAGAATTAACTGCTAAATATGGTAAATGCGCATTAGTCAGATAAATATACATTATACACAAATAAATAATAAATATTTATTGCCCATATAAATAACAAAAAAACATTTAAAAAAAATATGTGCATATTTGTTAACTTTTAATAGACAATATTTTGTAAATTTATAATATGTTCTTTAAAATATAATATATAAAAAAATGATGTAACAGACACCACAGGTAATATCGTGGGCTTATAAGAAAAACACACTAACTATACTTTTTTTTAATAAATTAGTTATTGATGCTATTCTGTTTAAAAATACATCTTTTATCATACATTAAAAAATAGCGAGATCTTATAGACATCGCAACGATAAATAATATATATAAATATAAATACAAAAATATAAATTTATATTGTTGTGGATCGAAAAGACACTTAATCCTCAAAAAGAGATTACAACTTTATTAAATAAACCAATACAAAAAAGTTATGCAAAAAAGAAAAATTTACTGAAGCTAATACCTCAAACAAAAAGGTTTGATCCGCCTACCCTCTTAAGAAACACGCACAAATATCGTTTTGTAACGTATGGCCCTGCATTATCAAGTCTGAAAGTGCGTCCCTTCTCTAATGTCGACATACCCGACGCACATGCTAATTGCTCTGCTGCGTGCTTATTTTATATATGCTCAAGTCTATTTAAATATATTGTTGTCAGCACGTGATACTCGTTCACAAGACCATTAAATTGTTTGTCGTTGACATTTTTTTTCGTTTTACATATTATGTGTTTGTGTTTGTGAACACATTTGGTTCCGATTTCTATATAAATATGTATGTTTACCACGTATAGAGAAACGACGAGCCCCTAATCTTACACCGGAAGTAATGAATTTTATTCTAAAAAAAAAAAAAAAACATACACACAGACATATTATATTCATTCACGAAGCAAAATAGTGACAAAAACAATACGTTTCATGGGTTTTGCAGTTGTTTGGCTCTTGTCAACACATATACAAACACTCACACACGCTCATACACTATATATAATTTATATATATATAACTATAATAATAAACCCTCGAGGATTGTTTTACAGTTGAGGCGTTAATTTTTATTTTCGAATCGTGTGCCCACAAACCGTTTTTCGTAATTTGGGCGCATGCCGTAAATAGACTCGGTGTTTTCGTATCTGATGCTTATAATTGCGTGGGGATAAGGGTGTACCCACGTGCAGAACTCTCATGAGTCAGAAGAAGGGGGAAATTTAACGGCTAACCTTGAGCGTTATATGTATGATATGCTATTATGTATATGTGTACATACGATATACAATAAATAATGGTGCAGCATGTCGTGACAGTTTTTTCATGAGACATATTTTCGATGGTGAGTCGTAAATCGTAATTCAATGGAAAATAAAAACCGGCGTCGTTGCGTCGGTATTATCTTTCCAAAAATAAATATATCTGATGCATTAAGAAAAGGCAATCGCTCCATTTTGCACCAAGAAACATCTAGACCCAAGAAACCACGTCGTGGTCATTTTTCTCGCCTGCTGGCGGTACATGGCCTTCGGCTCTGTTCTGTGTCATAGGTCAATCGAAGGAAATCTACATTGCAACCCTCGTGTAGGTTAGAATAGAGGTCAATGCGTTTGTGTGTGTTAGCCATATCCTGTACGTTGAAAAAACGTTATTATTCACTTCTTTTCGTTGTGCTTTATATAAATTATGGGGTGTGTGCGCGACGGACCGTTGTTGTAGAGAGGTTCATGATATATTTTAATATGTACATTCCAAATGAGGGGGGTTGTTTAATTACAGTTGATATTGTTATGTGTAATACATTACATGTATAAATTATTTGTGACACGCAAACACAAACCCACACATATCGTAGTGTAATTATCTGAATTTTAATAAATTTCAAACTACATCAATTAAAAAAAAAGTAATTTATTATTATTTTTTGCTTACAGTTCAGTCGAAAGCCGGACAGAAGCGACCGGTCACTAGTCCTGCCCCGCTGACGCAATCGTCGTCATCGCACCACATTTCGTCGACGGGTCAAATTACAAATCTCTCCGCAAACCATTTGCCACCGGGTGCACAGGTATCACAGAATCCAGGCAGCGGTGGAGGTGTTGGGGGTACGAGCGGACGCGGTCCATTTGCGTCGGCACTCCGAAATCTGGCTAAACAGGCCGATATCAAGGAGGAGGAAATCAATTCGGGTGACAATACGCGTGGTAGTACCGGCACGAATAGTGCGTTGGCAGGTACTCAGCGTACGTCGAGTGCAGAGGGTCGCAGCAGCGAAGGACGTGCAAATGTAAACGATAACCGAACGACGGCCGCCGACGAGCGTAAGGTGAAGCGAACTCTTTCGCCACAGCCACCGGAAAAGGTAAATTTTTATTTATGGAATTCATAAATGAAAATCTCTAACAATTTCGTTTGTTTTTGTTTCTTTTCCGCAGATGGCTCGTCTATCAGGCTCCGCTGGTCTGCAGCCTGAGCTATTGGCGAGAAGTGGATTTCAACCGTACCGGCCCGACGAGCGACTTACACATCCAGCTGGAGCGTTTTCACTAGATGCGTACGCGTCTCCGTTTGGCGGTATTCCCGGACTTCCTCCAGGTAGGTGTCTTAACCGAAACACCTTTGAAGTAGATAAATTTAGATAATAATATTTTAGATTATAGATACATTTTTATATCCGTTTTTATTTCAATATTCAAGAGGAAAATTTAAGTTTGCGGAATGGGACAGAATGAGAAGAAATAAATTCTTTTATTTTTATTATTCTCTAATATATTAAAAAAACTGCTTTCTCTATTTCATCGTAACATTGGTTTGTGATACAGAACCGCAGCTTGGATGACTTATCGCTGTCAAAATACATTTTGTCAATTTGCCACATCTTCCTTCTTTATTTCATCTCTGAAGCTATGACAAATATCAGTGTTGTATTTAACAGTAATTGCGGCGATTTTACCTTTGTAAACAATAAGAAAAAAAAATCTTTAGAGTAACATTAGCTTACCTGACTCACATAGACTCTGCATAGACTCCTTCTTTGATTCATTGTCATAAACACGTTAGTGAGATGTCTGTTAAAAAAGTAGCTTTGATCATAGTTAAAAAATGACAAAAACACTTTTCACAATTTATTCGTTTTTTGTTAGTACGATGTGCGAATTCTAGGCATCTATATTGCGCAGCATTTTGACATTACCAAATGATCATGTAAAATTCCAAACGCTGTTCCTTTGAAAATCTTTAACATTGTTGTTTTTTCAATTTTGTGCGACCATTTTCCCTGGCGACATCAGCACCTTATTCTTGCCTCACAGATTATCTTTGAGTGAATCTCTACTCCTCTTGTACAAAAAGTAGATTCAATCGTAACGATATACCAAAAAAACCTACCGCATTTTTTAAAGCAGAGAATTCGTCAGCTTGCAGTCCAATCTATGTTTTAATATTGACTCTAAAGTAATCTAATCAATCTTCTAACCAAAAAATATCTTTTTAAATTTCAGGAAGCCTCTTCAATCCAGCAGCGCTACAGTATCCGGAACAACTGTTCCTCGATCCGCGTTTCCAGAGTATGTTCCGACCGGGTGCCCACCATCCACACGCACATCCACTGTACTCACCAATGCCGTCACCGTACGCTTCACCGCATCTATACGGAATGATGCCGGGCAGTGCAGCAGCACTGGGCCTCGGAGTGTCCAGCATGCACGAACGCATGAAGCTCGAGGAAGAGCATCGTGCCCGTGTAGTGCGCGAAGAGGAACGCGAACGTGAACTCCAACGTGAGAAGGAGCGACAAATGCGTGAGCAGCGCGAACGTGAACGCGAGCAACGCGAAAAGGAACAGCGTGAGAAAGAACAACGCGAGCGTGAACAACGCGAACGTGAGCAACGTGAAAAAGAGCAACGCGAACGTGAACGTGAGCTACAAAATGAAAAAGAACGGGAAGCTCGTGAGCGTGAACGCCTCATATCGGTAAGTCATCATTATTCATCCCAAATGTACAATCAGATGCCGCGAAACCTTAACATGCTGGGCAACATGATGCCCGGAATGCCGTCACAAATGTCATTGTCACGCATGCAGCCACACTCAATGGGACCTATGTCTCCGTATCATAGTGTCTCGCAGCGACAAAATCCACACGCGTCGATGAGCATGAACATGGGCAGCGGTAGCCTGAATTTGCCACCGCCGAGTGTGCACTCGTCGTCGTTAAATTTGTCGCATCACCTGTCGCACCCTTCCGTTCCGACCAGTTTGGCAATGGGTCATCCAGGTGTTTCAATGGGTCTTGGCCTTCCTTCGGTCAGTCTGTCCATGGCTCACTCATCGCTGGCCGCCGGTATGAGTCTTGCTCATCTATCGGTGCCTACGACAATGGGTCTATCGCATCCAGGCATACCGAGTGCTGGTTTGAATTTGTCACACCACTCGAGCGGTCTGAATCTATCGCATCCTGTCTCTACGTCAGCCAGCCTTAATCTTTCGCATCATACTGCCGGATCATTGAACCTCTCCGCACACAATAATATGTCATCGCCCGGAGGCGGTAGCAGTGGTGGCGGTCCCCCTCTTCAAAGTCTCAATCTAACGCAATCTTCAAATAAAGAATCACCGGCAATGGCACACAGCACAAATCTTTCGCATTCCGCGCCACCGGCACCAATGACCCACTACTATCCTATACCCACATCTGTCGCCTCTGCAACGAACTCAATGTCTAAGCAGCACAACAATATGGTGAGCACCTCTGTGCCTCCTCAGAGCTCCAATCATCCATTGAACAGCATCGGTAGCAATACAAAAAATACCAGCAGCAGTGTGATTAGTTCGAGTGTGCCAAAGAGTCCGCCGGTGACAAGTATTGACAAGTCACCAGAGACGGGCAGCAATGAGGTTGGCAATTCAAATACGGTCGTACAAGCTTCGGCCACAACTACGACTGCAACGCCAGCGTACGACGTTAACGGTGGTGGCAATTCGTCGTCGGACGAAAGCAAGGAGAACCTATCGGATGGCCACACCGGCGTTCCCAGTGATCTCTCTGCAAAGGGTCAACAGGCTCTGCAGCAACAACAGCATAAGTCAACGTCCGACGAGGAATCTAAAAACGCCACGTCTACAACGTCGCCAACGGTGCCACCGCCGCCGCAATCGTCCGCCACAACGGCTGCCCAGAGCAACGAGCAAAACGTGCTAGATTCCACCACAAAATTTGATGATCTCGTTAAATCTTCCGGTAAGTGTCACGAAATGTTGATCATCTTGTAAGAACGATTGTATAATTCTATGTTTATATTGTATTTTTTACAGATCGCCAATCGGACGAACAGAGACAACAATTTCGGAGTGCTGAGGAATCCGCCACTTTATGACAACAACAGTGCAACTAACCTTATTGGATAACTACACAATAATCGTAGTGCACACACACACACATAAAACGTCGCGACTTAACTCAACTTTCGTTCCTAATTATCCGCATGTTTAATTATTAAAAAAGGAGAATCGCTTTTTACACATACATAAAATATACTGACACACACAAAACACTCTACTACTCTACAAAATACCACAAAAAGTAACAAACAAAATTACTGTTAAAGCAATATATAATAATACGCGTAATTTAAACATATATTGTACTCTGCGAGCATGTATTATACGACGTGTGTATGTAAATAGTGAGTTTGGAAATATTGTAAATAACTTAAATTAGTTTTTTGTGTGTGCTTGACTTTACAGAATTTACTTACTATATGAAACTTTGTAAATAATGCAAAGAAGTTCTACTTGAATTCGCCCTTATGATCAGTTTAACAGTTGATTTTGTTGATTAAATCTATCTAGCACTTTTTCTCTCACTTTCACCGGTCAAACATGCTCGAAGGTTATACCCTAAAACAAGCAAACAAAAAAAATGCAAAAAGCATTTAATATAAATATATAAATAAATAAATATATTAATAATTAACTATGTCGGATAGCTAGACAAAGACAAACACTAAAAACAACAACAAAACCCTACGCACTATTTGTATAACACTGTTACGAGAATGCAAACACACATACACCAGACACTAACACTTAGAGAAATGTTGTCTTATCTAGGAAGAGCGCGAGTGGTGTAGCCTGGTCGGTGCTTGCAATCGCATAGAAATATACTACATAATTCGATATATATTATAGTATATATAAGTTACAAACAAAAAAAAACATTAAAACGATTTTGTTAGTAATGCCGCATTTTCTTACATACCCCACACACAAAACAATCACGTAATATACACACACAGACACACACACACACATACATAAAACAACATCCCGCCCCAGCCACAACATTTTTACAAGTAATAAACAACAACTATATTAATTAAACTCATCATCGTATTGTGTGTTTTACAATATTTATATAATGAAAAATAACTAAAAAAAATCTGTGATAAATTTGTATAAAATTTAATTTTTCATTTATTTTCTGGCCAACGCGTGTGTGTGGGTGGTGTATACTTCCGATCAGAAACACTCCTATAGTCGCTCTAACAGCTCTAGCTTTTCGGACGCGTATTGGGGTTGATTGATCGATCGTAAGTACACGCACACTCGTCGGTTAGACGATATTGTGCCTGAGTTTTGCAGACTACATACACACACATACATACAAATACACACACATTTATTATACTTTTATGACATCGATTACAGTCATAAACATATGCATACAAACACATTAATACACACCTCAAACAAACCATTTACTTCACAATTTTGTTTTCATTTTTAATTCATCACCATCATCTAAGGAGACTTGGTTCTTCAATTTATATATACAACAACAACAAAACACACACAAAATACTTATGTTTGTTTGTCCAAATACAATATGTACATAGATTACATAATGAAAATAAATATGCTAAATAAATTACAGATTTGTTTGTTAATATATTTTAGAAAAAAATGAATCTGGGGATAATTTAATTGAGTACGTACAATGGCGCAACGTTCAAAACAATATTCATTTACGGATTCAAATTTTAAGTGGGATATTATAAGATAATAGTTAGAAAATAACTAGACAACGATTTTTCAAAAGCTTCTTTCCAATTCGAACATAAACGTTCAGGGTCGTAAGTATATATTTGCATAAATTACAGTATTGCACTATGAAATAGAAAAATTAATAATCAACCCTAAAAAACAAAGTTTTTTTATATAAATTGTCTTCCCCTAATGAGAGGTAGGGGTAAATTTAATAGAATGCGGTGTCATCGTCAACAAGTCAATGGTGTTAATTAGGCCGCATTAAAATTCGCTCAAGCAAGAAAGATCAAAGACATGCGAAACTAATATATAGAGATTTAATAATAACATTTGAGGAGTTTGTTATTTTTTCAAAAGCTTTTTGGATAAATTCAATATTCAATAACAAGGGTTCTAACTTCAATTTTAACACATTTATGAAAGAACATAATTTATATCACAACTTGGGTACGTTCTTTTCAAATCGATTATCCATCGATTATCCAAAATGTACTTAGAAGTTAGAAAAGAGATTTTGGGAGATTTTTACAAGGTATAGTTTTGCCTGTCACCGTAATTAGTATAAGTTGCTCTATGGTCGCGTATAGTAATTAAAAGATCTACATTTAAAAAGAAAGATATTGTAAGGACGATCTTGGCGTCGAATATACTAAGGCTATACTTTGCCTCCATTGTGAAATTATATATATCCCTTAGTTTTAAGTCGCCGATTGTCCATATAATCAGCGATTTAACGAATTTTTCCTATACAGCATTGTTTTACAACTTTTGTTCTCTATTAAAATGACAAATATTAAAATGTTACCATATTTTCCTGAACAAATTTAGATAATTTGGAAATTAAAAAAAAAAAGATTTTTGGTGTATTTCAAGAAATACCTTTTAAATAATAATATTTTTAAACTATATTTTGATAAATTGAAGATAAAATCTGATAGTATATATATATACTATTCTCTCTGTTCAAGAAGTGGACTAATTCCAAAATCCCATTTTTTTTCAATCATACTAGTGTATTATTTGCTAGGGCATGGAAAAAGGAGTAGAAGATCAGACAATGGCTTAAAAAAGGGCGGGTTATGGCTATGGTACCCGGCTCTAAAAATCCTTTAAAAAGGGACGATTATTTTACTTTACAACACTCTCCCCCTTAAGTGGGATTTTGCGGAGAAAATGTATTATTATTATAGTAATAAAGCCCAAAATACATAAAAAATGTAATCTTGTCAAAAATGGTACCGCGAAATTCGAGTATGAAGTTTCTTTTAAAATCAATATTACGCGTATATTTGCGCGAGAAATTTTGTAAAGAAAGACAAAATTAAGACTGCTAAAATCAAAAAAGACAAAAATTGTAAAATGTACTGAAATAACGTGTTAATTTTCTTTTGGTTTCGAACATGAAAAATCTTTCTTCCAGATAAGTTATGCTATTGCTTAAAATTGACCATAACTACACACATGTGATGTTTTAAATTATGACATAAAACAACGGTATTGTAATTTGCATAACCGGCTTTATATCCAAGGTTTACGTTTAACAAACAAAGAAAAACATAGGTTTATTGTACCTTATAATCTGTATATATATTTATATATATCAACAACATAAATGGCTGTTTCTTAAACAATTTACACAACTAAAAGTATACACAAGTTATAATTCCATAAAAAATAAAAACACTATTTTCCTAATTAACTAGACTAGATGACGAAAAGCGCTTTCGTCGTTCGCAAGCAATATCGCATGCTTCTAAGCAAGTTCAATGTGTTTTCTTAGATTTAAATTTAAAATAATCCTAAATTATAATTCTTTTAATTATGACTGTATTGATTAGTTTTAGTGTATATTATTTGGTTTTTGATTTGTGTGATTTTGGCAGAGCTTTAAAATATGATAAGTAAGCCTCTTCTCTCAACAAAGAGTTCTTTAATAGTAACGCTTAAATGCAACCATTGCTTATTATCTATAGTTCTAAATAATTATAAAATATGTACTATATGTGTAGGTTTTGTTTTTGGCAAGAAAAAAATATATGGTTTAATTAAATAAACTTCGAACAAACTAATTTACAGAGGTCAGCTCTCGCAGCAGCTCCTCGATGCTCTTCTGGTCTCGTTTGAACTTTTCCATAACCTCTTCGGGCAACGTCCACTCCAAAAACTGGTGTACGTTCTTCTTCAGTCGAACGGCTTCTGAAAGCTGCGCATCCTCACAGACCGCCTGTCCTGCAAATTTGAGTGCACACACAAGTACATTATCGATCAAACGCTTCTCGAAGCCAAACTGTTTGAGACGCTCCTGCGTCGAGATTTTTTTCAGTAAAATGGCTACCAGAAATCGCATCTGTGACAAGGCCATAGAAGAGTTCTCGTGATCGACCTGGGGCGCAACATTTGCCACTACGGTACCGTCTTCGAGTTTCTCAGTGTTCACAGACTGACAATCGTTGTTGTGTTGCAGTAATTCCTGTTTAGTGCGAAAATACTTTGGACAATTCGGGCACAAGTACGATTTGTCGAGGTTGTGAATGGTTCGCATGTGAGTTTTGAGGTGCGGCAATTGCGAGAATGCTGTACCTTTCTCGATGCACAGCGGGCATTTGAATGGTTTCTCGCCAGTGTGCTTGCGTATGTGCAGTTTGAGTACGCTGGAATGGCCAAAAGCTTGCCAGCAAACCTGAAAAAAACGATAAATATAAACTGATTCTTGAGAAATTATCTGCTTATGCAGTGTATACACCTACTTGACAGCGATACGGTCGTTCACCGGAATGCACTCGCTGGTGCACTTTCAGCTGGGAGCTTTGCGCAAATACAGCTCCACAGTCACTGCATCCAAACGACTTGTCATTGTCGTGCGTTCGCATGTGCTGCTTGATGTGTCCCTTAAACGCTCGATTGCACACATTACAGAAGAACGCTTTTACGTTTCCATGGAAGCAGCTTAAGTGCTTCTTTAGCACATCTGGGCGCGAGAATTTCTGTAAAACAAGTAGCAATAAATTTTTTTTATAGAACAATTCAGGGGTTAGCTATTTTTATAGCTGTACAAGCATATAATTAAAAATGAGTCTGAACTATAATCAGCACCGTCACTAACCTTTCCGCAGAGTTCGCAAATGCAGTCAGTTTCATTGGAATGAACCTTCAGATGTAGTCTTAGACTATTGAACGTGGTGAACGAGACCGGACACTTGTAGCACTGGTATTTCTTGTCGGCCAGATGTGTGCTCATGTGCTGCGTAACCTATCGCCCGACGAAAAGAGAAATCGGATTAGTTCGAGAGCAAATATAAAAAACACACAGATAAAAACGGTACACACAAAAAAAACAAAAGCGCTTAGATTCAACTATGATTTCAGCAAACGGTAGAAATGTTGAGATAATTTGTTTTATTTGTGCTGTCAGCAAAATCTTGGTGCCCGAGTCAAAAAAAAACTGTATTTTGTACATGTATAAAGGAAACGAAACATATTCTTTGAAAAGAATATATTGGATTAATTCAATTGTATTTTTTAATTAACCTAACAAAAATGCCAAACTGGTTCAATAGATATTTAATTTTCATGATTCATTATGAGATTCATCATTTTTCGTAACTAGATTATTAATAGAATATACGTACGTCTCTTAGATAAAGAAACGAACGTACGCAGGTCTCAATTTAGACCAATTTTGCTCTACTGTATTTATATTTATTATTATTGTTTACGATTGCTGATGAAAAGCTGTTCTGAAATATTTCGTTAGGAATCTATGATTGTTTAATTTTTAATTTATTTTTTTGTAATTTAAAACTTCGTTTTTGAAAGCATTTGGATCAAGACCTTTCGTTAGAGTTTGAAGCGTTTTCAATAATCTCAGACGGTACAAAAAAACATGCAAAAACCCAACAAACATAAAAACAGTGAAAATAAATATTTCTGAAAATAATAAAAGTCCATAATTTTCAGAAATATTTATTTATATATATTAAGTTTTGCATCTTCTAAAAAAAATATTTGGACATTTTAGAGTAAGAAAAATCAAAATTTCAATTAAAACCAAAAAAAATTAATCATTTTGATATTATAGGCAAGTGGGAAGTCTGGAAACTGAATGGAATAGAAACATGTATTCTATAGTTTAAAAAAACTCAAATACAAGTTGAAAGTTAAGTAAAAAACGTAAAACAATATTACGTTCATTCTTCTATTTATTTTGAAATCGGGATTATTTTATTTAAAAAATACAAAGTAAAATCCGGCATAAAAAATGATTTATCTGAGTTATTTGTTAAAAAAAGAATTATCTGAAAGAATACTAAAAAAATGAAATAATATTGAAAAAAAATACCTAAATTTTATAAATTTCACCTCTTTCCGTTTACAAACTAACTATCCAAAACCAATGAAGAACCATAACCACGAATAACAAATACTACCTAAATGATTAAAATTCTGTAATTTTTAACAATTATTAAAAAAAAACAGAGTATCGATCACACACACACACAAAAAACAAACACGCGCGTTCCGCGAACACTTACCTGGCCACCACGGGCAAACACCTTTGGGCACAGTGTACACATGTAAGGTTTCACACCAGAGTGCACGCGCATGTGCAGCCGGAGCCGTTCCTTGATCGGAAAAGATTTATTGCAGTAGTAGCATATGAACGTGCTGTCGGTGCCATGCTGTGAAGCAATATGATTCTTCAAACCACCACTTTGCCGAAACGACAATGAGCAGTGAGTGCACGCAAACGGACGTTCGCCACTATGAATCCTAAGGTGTTTCTTTAGATCGTTGCACCACATGAATTTTCTGTCACAAACACCGCAGATGTACTGCTTGCGTTCATCTGCAGGATTATTAGTTTTGGTATCCTTAACTACTTCGTTCTGGATGCTAGAAATCTTGACATCTGCAGCGGATCCAGAAGACACTTTAGCTGCGGTACGTTTCCTCGACCGGCGAGTGATTGGTACCTTTCGCGTACTTTTCGAATTCGTATTATTAGCTCGCATTTTTTGTTTGTTGGTGTGTATGTTATTTAGGATGAAGTTCTCTCTCACGCACTCGTTCAATCTGCCCGGCTAATCTCACCACCACCGACACCGTTGTTCTACCACCAAGTAAATGTTAAACTAAAATTTAATATATTATGTTTTGTGTGTGTACTACAGCTTCAGCTTCGATATATTTTTGTCCATATCGTCGTGTAACTGTTTGTTAGTCAAAATCCTCAGCTTAATCTAAAACTAAATGAAATGCGACTACGACTTAATTTTAAATAACGGTGTATTATGCATGCACATAATAATACAGAATATATTTCAAATCCGAGAGAATAAATGTGTCGCGATCGCATTATCATAGGTCATGCTACCCCGTGTTTGTGTGTGTGTTGCATAGGAAACACTTATCTTGGACAAACAAATAACGAGGCCAGGCAAAGACAGAAACCTCTCTGCAAAGCGTTTGAGGCATATCGAGGCATATCGAGGCAACGGCGTTGGCGTTCGTCGTTTAGTATCGTTTGTTTGAAATGCGATAAGAAAATACGACGACGGCACATATGCACGTACAAAGTCATGCTCATATAATTCTAATGAATTTTATTTTAAATTGATAATTCCTACGAAAATTTAAGGTGTGTTATATTGTCATCGTCAGATAGGCACAGTGAAAGTGTTTCCTTATAAGTGATTTGAAAGGTAGATAAGATTACACTTAAACTAATTTACTTGTTATTTAGTGATATGAACTACTGATTACTACTTCACTGGCAAAATATATAAAAATACTACATTAAAATAATTATAGACCAATTCTGAGAATTGTTTATTGGGCACAAGTACTTGCAATGCGGCAGTTCTCAGCATCTGTCGAACAGATGTTTATTTTTCGAATACCCTAAAATAAGCGATCCGCTGTTTGCACTTTAGAACATTGACTGGTAAAGCAGCTAGAAAAGAATAGCGACTACTTTGAATGGGTGTGTTAGTAAAATGCTATTTATACAGTTGCTGCTGTCTACGCTTTATTATTTATTACATATTATTAAATTTATTTTCGTGACGAGAACGTCAACGCGCTTTAATATTTGATCTATTTACTGTTTTATTCATAATTAATTAAATACTATTATGCATAAAATACACGAAAAGCAAGGGCTTACCACCTAATTACCTATACAGCTTGAGGACGAGCTCCACAGGATTATCTCATTTTTAATTTATAAGATATTATATTGTAAACAAGCGCATTATGGAATTTTTAAGTGTACGGTAGAAAACAGATAATTTATGACATGTAGCGCGGAAAGCAGTAAAAATTGCACAAGCAAAAAGAATGCAAGCAAGATGGTTTTTGGTTTACTGCGCCGCACGCAGCGCACACACAACACAAACTGACGTGCTGAGTGCTGACATACAAAGAGTGCGTTTACGTTTCAAGTATCATAATGCGATGTAATGCGATGTTTTAAAAATAGATCACAATTAGACTGTTAGTAAAATTATTTATATTGATTTTTTTAATAAACACTAAAATTTCTTAAAAATAAAAGTTTTAGTATTTTTAAATGATCATGCAATAAATTTATTAATTTATCTTAAACATAACAAAACATTTTTCAGAGAGAATAAAACAACCAATAATATATAAAAAGATAGAAATCTACTTACAAAAAAAAAAATCAAAATTGTGAATGTTCCTTTAACATTACTGACGTTTGTTTAAGTCAAAATAAAATATAACCTCAAAACTCAACCTGTCGCACAAACCACGATCGGGAACCGCGAGTATTTTCTTATTTCTTCTGTGCGCTTCAGGATACAAGTAAATATTATTCAATAAATACAAACCCACAACACACACCACCACAATGGCCGGCGTATTATTCGAGGACATCTTCAACGTGAAAGACATGGACCCGGAGGGTAAGAAATTCGATCGAGTGAGTCGCCTTCACTGTGAATCAGAGTCCTTTAAAATGGACCTTATCCTGGACATCAACTCGTGGCTGTACCCAATGGAGCTTGGAGACAAATTCCGCTTGGTTCTGGCCACCACATTGCGTGAGGACGGATACCCTGGTATATATAAAAGTTCTATTTTGATTTTTGAACTAGCTAAACTAACCACACATTCTTGTTCACGCACACGACACTATATAGACAGTGGCGAATACAATCCGCTCGAAACGGAGGGCACTCGTGCGGACAGCTTCGAATATGTTATGTTCGGTAAGATCTACCGTATCGAAGGTGACGAGGCACACAGCGAAGCATCTACACGTCTGTCGGCGTACGTATCGTTTGGCGGACTATTGATGCGTCTTCAAGGAGACGCAAACAATTTGCACGGCTTCGAGGTGGACCAGCAAATGTATCTGCTCATGAAGAAGTTAGCTTTTTAAGTAGTAAACACGCGTGCACGAGAGTTACTGCTCGTGATTTTATTCCATAATAAAGGTATATTTTTAAGAAATGGTTCATGTTTATTGATATTATTCGGTGAAGAAACCATACAAATGTTTTGGTGATCAAAGTTTTTGAAATTTACAGAAAAATATATTGTGGTGCAAGATTCTGCTTTTCTTTACGGCTGAAGTGCAATTTAGGATATAGTGCCTGGGGAATTTTTCATCCCCTCCCCTCTCATAAAGGGGTTTTCCCAACCCCGAAAATCATAATTTGGTTTATAGGAAATGAACCTCGTAGGGGTGATATTGGGAAAATAACCTTTTTTTGTACAATTTGACATAAATGGGGGAGGGGGAAGGGGGAAAGAAAAAAATGATGCCATATTATTTTTAAGTATCAAATCTATACAGCCTATTAGTTTTTGGGACAATTCGTCCCCGCACAATTCGTCCCGGGCACAATTCAGCGCTTACAGCAAATCAGTTTCACAATCACAATGAAATAGAATCCGCCCGCGTAGCCCAACCTTAAAGCGTGAGCACCTAAAACCTTGCGTAGCCCAGGGTTGCAGTAAGAATACCCGTTTGCGGGCTCTGCCCGC
>JAAAKO020061822.1:0-10190 GCA_010015015.2 Bolitophila cinerea | reverse complement strand
TGCCCGACTGGTTTTGCGACGAAGTCCTTGAGAACTCCGAAAACATGACCCTTACACTTTCCGAAGAGACCTTCTGGCAGGATTTGATCAAGAAGTATCTGAAGCCACTCGAGATTACAGCTGCTGAGAAGGTATGTAAAGTAATCGCTGAAGCACGTGTTTACTATGTTCCTTAGTATATCTAAAAAATCCCTGGAATCCAGTAGAATGGGCTAGATGTTCGATTTAAAATAATAAACAGTAATCAATTGCGCTTTCCAGAAAACCAACGAGGACGCTCTGAAGGGTCTGCGCGATATCGTTGTGTTTGCCTTTGTCATGATAAACGCCCTTTTCGTGCTGGTCGTGTTCCTGATGCAGCTCAACAAAGCGCAAATGCACATTAAATGGCCATACAATGCCCAGTACGAGATAACGTACTCTCCGCTCGAGGTAACAATTGCCTCCGAGTACCTCGAACTAGAGCCAATCGGTTTTGTCTTCGTTCTGTTCTTCGGTGCCATTCTGGTGATTCAGTTCTGCGCAATGCTCGTGCATCGTTTCGCAACCGTGTCCCAGATCCTGGCCACCACAGAACTGAATATGCACTGTAATCCGGATCCGAGTGCGACATCAGCAGAGGCAGAGATCAAGGGCAAGGCTCTGGACATTGCGCGATACCATCAACGGCCGAAACCGCAGTGGGATGAGAACGAGTTGACCGAGGAGCAGTTGGCCGCCGGACGCCGTGGAACGATACACAAGATCATGCTGCAGCGCAAGACGCAACAGGACTACAGTAGTTTGGAGGAGAATTTCAAGCGAAGCTATCAGCACAATGATGGGAATAAGAATCTGACACGGCAGACGATCAGTCCGAGAGCGCAGAAGATCCTGGAGACACGTCGAAAGTCAATGGTGCATACGGATCAGGAGAAACGAAAACTGAGACAGTCGCAGTTGACCAATCACAATAAACGGATGACAAATCAGGGCAGTTTGAATACGGCCGAATGGGTGAGCTCACAGCCACCGCCGATCTACGAATACTCGACGAGGCAGGCTGGGGGTATCGTGAATCGAGCCTTTGAGGCGGATAATGATCATTTCGAGATGATGGAACAACGACCGGGTCGACGGCAGAGTAGAGTTACGTATGCCTGAAATATAAAAATGGACACTCTGTATTTGAATGAATACAATAACACATGTACCTATACTTAAATATATAATGTATAAATCATATCAACTATATATAATAGGTATATAGCTCACCTGCGTTTTCTATATATGAATTAAACAAAATAAATGCCTTTAATCTAATCACAAAGCCTATTGATAATTCGGGGCATTATGTAAGACATGCAATTATGTGATTGTGTGATGTTTTATTATATTTTATTATCTGGTCAGTCCCAGTCCCAGTTTGCTGTCTATACGGAAGCTAGAAGAGAAAAAAATCAAATAAGACGAAATGAGTACTGTTTCTACTACTCCGGCCTGGCTGAGCGAGAGCTTCTTGATCAAGGTGTTGCGATCTCACGCCAGCGATAAGTCACTTGAGGTATACAAGAACATAAGAGAACGTTTTCGTCTTTTGTACTATTCACACGATCCCATTTTATTCTATAGATCACTGCGTTCAATGTTCGCAAAGAGGACACCGCCACCAGTCCCATTTTCCGGGTAGAACTGCAGGTCAGCTCAAAACAGACCAAGTCAAACACTCAAATGTCGATCATCGTTAAGGTGCCGTTGTCTGGTCTCGCAGACATTGCGTTTGACAGTGAGATAAAGGTGTACAGTTCAGCTTTGGAGGAAATGCATCGGATACTAGCCGCTTCCGGCAGTGCGGTACAATTGGGACCACGGTCAGACTAAACCTGATACAACCTTTCGAATTTTCCTACATTTAAAATGTCTCTTCTGTGTTTCAGAGCTCTGTACTATTCAAGCGAAAGCGCCCTACCGGTCATTGTACTCGAGGACGTGTCAGAGAAATCGTATGCCGTTCCTAGTGAGTTCCTCAATCTGGACGGAACGGTGTCGGTGATCTACAAATTAGCGCGCTGGCATGCCTCCTCAATGTACATGGCCGGTGAGTCAAAGGGCAAGACGCTGTTCAGCGCAGGCGAACTGAGCGCAGAGCTGAAGACCAACTATGTCGAAAACTTCAAGTACTTTGTTGACGATCTGAAGACCTGGGACGTGGATGCTGTGTACGTGCAAAGATTTACCGAACTATTGACCACGTTCGAGCAGCGTTTCGAAGAGGTGTTCCATGCGAGCGCTTCAGATAATTTTCGAGTTTTGAATCACGGTGACTTGCACTTCCGGAATCTAATGGTGCAGCAGCGAAATGGAAAACACGATGCACTTTTCGTAAGAATTATCCGCTATCTATATCTAATAATCAGCTAAGATTTGTTTATCCAATAAATGTCCTCCGCCAGGTTGATTACCAACACTGCAGATGGGGTAGTCCAGTGATCGACCTGTTCTACGTTTTCTACTTGGTGGCATCACGAGATGTGCGCACACGTTTCAAGAAGGAACTCGTGAACTTGTACTACGCTGAATTCGTGAAAACCCTGAAGGCAGCCGGGTACTTGGCAAGACCGCCAACAATGCACGAGCTTCAGCTGAACCTGTTGCAGAATGGATTTTTGGGTAAATTTTTTGGAATTATCTATACGAGTAGATTAGTTTTATTAATGAGAGTTTTTTTCAATATGTCAGAAGTGGCAATCGCAATCTGTGTGCTGCCCTTTATGTATGCGCTGCAGGGAGGGGTGAACCTAGAGTCGTCCCGCAAGACCGCCTATGCTAATGTCGAGTATAGAAAGCACCTTCGAGAGCTGTTGCCGTACTTCTTGCACAAAGGATTCCTAGGATAATCAATATGATTTTAAGTAGATTAAAAATAATCTACATACTGTACTGTTTATGGTAGAGATAATAAATGAAATACATTCACTTCCGGTGTGTGAGCCAGATAAAAGGAGGTCTCATAATATGATTATGTCTTTTTCAATCACACTAGCGTTGGACAGCTCCAAATATACAAAATCTAGGAATTTGATCGTTTAAAAAATAAGGCATAAGATAAATATCTCTTTAAAAAAAATATGTGCTCCTAAAAAAATGTGAAGTTAAAATAAAATTAATTTGCCTCCTAAAAAAACAGTGATCACCGAGAAAAAAACATGCTCCAATAATATTTTTTAGTGGTACACTTCCAATTATTTGGTGGACAATATTATTTTTTATGATGTAGAATAAATTGAATGCCAAAAAAAATACATACATATTTAAACCAATAAAATCCATTGATTTTATGGATTCGAAGCTATCCAACGCCAACGTGGGACCATAGGCGGATTTAAAAAATGCTCTGGTGGGGGGATTTTTTAAGAGATTTTAAGTTCTGGTTTTACAAAATTCTGTTTTTTTTTTAATTTCTGGTTTTAAATTTCTGTTTTTATAAAAAACTTTTTACAAAATTCTGGAGATTTCGGAAATAAATTTTGGAGATTCGGAAATAAAAAAATCTGTGTATTTTTTCAAAGAATCTAAATAAAACACCACATTGCAGGTTTTTTAATTCAGGTCCTTTTTAACCAAAAAATTGAATAAACTCAACTTCCTTATTAACCAACCAACCTGGCTCAGTCTAAATATTCTGCCAAAAGGTCATTTTTCTAAAAGAACCAGTGCTTTTTCAAATTGGGAGACCTTACAAGTGCGCATGCACAGAATTGACAGAAAACTAAGCCTACAATCTACGCTACGTACCCAAAGATCTAGGCGCCTCGAACATTCAGCTATCTTTAACCCACAGCTTATTGTAAAAATCTACTTTAGTTCGAAGTCACCCTGTCCAGTTCAGCCTTATTAGGTATTTTATCATTAATTCTCGTCTTGTTTCACCGTTTTTTTGGACGAGATCGAGTTGACCCACTAAAAGCAAGCAGATCCTGATGACGCGCTTCCCAGAATTCGCTCAGGCCGCAATGAAAAAAAACGCATTTTTCGACTATTCTAAATATAATTCTTAATTCTTAATTTTTTTTGCTACTGCACAGCTCTCTAGAAGAGGATAAGAAGACGGGAATAAGGATTTTAAAAGAAACAGAGATCATGGAGGAGATGATAAAACGATGACAGCGATGGAGACGATTTAATGGAAGAAGATGATGAAGAAGACCATTTAGACAATCGAGACAACGATTGTTTACGTTAATTTAGACCTTAGAGACTAGTGCGAACCTGTACACGGTTGATCGATAGGACTATAAAACAACGAAGACAATGGAAACAATGGAGACAATGTAGACAATGGAGACGATGTATGTTTGCGCGATTGAGATGGTGAACACGATGGAGACAATAAAGACGATGAAGGTAGACGATGCTGACGATGGAGGGACGTTGACGTTGGCAACAAAGGAATCAAAAGCTATGAAGATAAGCACAATAAAACACAAATATTTAAGCTTGTAAAAAATGTTTATTTATAAAATTTCCTTAGGCTAACCTATTTGTTTTTTTGTTATACTGTTTTGTTAGACTTTACAATATCGTCACTTATATAAAAATATAAATACTATTATAATTTTCAATTCTTTATATTATAATATATTATGCTTCCTTATCCAAAATATGTTTTGTTCCAAATTACAGGTTTTTCGTTCGGCTTAAAAGTAGTATCACATTTATTTTTTTCTTATTGTTCGTATTTGATAAATATATAATATTATATATGTTTATTTTGTTTTATATTGGTCGTTTATAATTTAGGTAAATTGATTTCTTCGATATGTATTTCTAATCTAGATTCTAGATAGGATACAGTGAAAATTTACAAATTATTTTCTTAAACTAACACACAAGCTCGCCGTAAATGCACTGATAAATAATATATATATACAAACGAAATTCTAATGCAAATCGTTATGATTATGATTATGATCATCTAAGTGTGTGTGTACTTTGCGTTGCGTCGCTGTGCGGTAAATGACTAGATTGAACTCTGCTGGTTTTCTTGTTTGAAAATGTACAACTTATATTCTATGAAAATGATGATGATGATATACTAAAAAAGAAGCTAAAACTATAAGACTTAAACCGAATTTAGTTTTTTTTTTGCGTCTCGTCTCTTCGATGATATGCTTAAATATTCAGGAACTCCTTGATGTGATATTCTTATACGACTGCTCCGTTTGGACTTTTTAGGTCCGCGGAGGCAGTGAGATATTGATAATGTTTTTGTACAAATTCTTAGGAGCTAGAAAACTATGATATTATAAATTATACGTTTTTTTAGGTGTTACAATAATTTGGTTATAGAGTGACTGCTGTATGTGATAAAAGTATACTTAAAATTAAAATTAAAATTTATATTAGTGTTTTTTTTCTAGAGTGGATTTTTAAATTGGATTTTTGATAGAATTTTGAATAGGGTTTTGACTAGAGTTTTGAATAGGGCTTTGACTAGAGTTTTGACTAGAGTTTTGACTAGAGTTTTGAATACAGTTTAGAATACAGTTTTAAATACAGTTCTGACTAGATGATTCTGATTTTGAATACAGTTTTCAACAGATTTCTGAATATAGTTTTTTGAAGAAAATTTTTAATACAGTTTTGACTATAGATTAGAGTAGAGTTTGACTAGAGTTTTGAGTTGATTTTTGACTAGAGTTTTGACTAAAGTTTGGACTACAATTTTGAATAAAGTTTTGACTAGAAACTTGACTAAATGACTAGGTATTATTTGGTGTGATTTGGTATGACTAGAGTCTTTGGATAAATAAGAATTTTTGGTTTTTGTTTTTGACTAGAATTTATCAGTTTTTTGGTTTGTTTCTTTGGTCGGTACTTAATTTTTATTGACTAGAATATTAGACTATTAAAAACAATCTTTCGAAATAATCTTTAGTATTTAAAGTTTTATAAGAGATTTTATATTGGTAGATCTATGAGATTTGCCTAAATAAGGATCAGTCAAACAAAAAAAATAGATCGTAAATTAAATAACAATTGTAATTTAATTTTAAGATCCAGATTCTTTTTATTGATCATTATCATTTTCTGGTCAACTCTCCGCCATCAATAATATATACTGAAGATTCCAAAGATTGTTTTCAAACAGTTTTCTTACATAAAACATAATTTAAATTATTGATAGGAATTCAATTTGGTGATAGAAATTAAATTTCAAGATTGAAATGAAATTTGGTTGTTAAAATTAAGTTTGGTTATTCGAATTAAATTTGGTAGTTAAAATAGCTTATGAATTTGAATTAAATTTACAATTAGTATTTGGTGTCCTAAACGTAGCTGAATGACTATTATAGACTTGAGAATGAGATCTGCTCGATAGTATGACTATTTTTTAGGGTGACTAGATAATCATCGAGGAGAACTCATTCGAAATGACTACATTTACTCGCTTTGACTAGCTTTAAAAGTATATGATTAAATCAATATTAAAAATAAATAGTTAAAGGTAGTTTCTCAAATAAAATTAATATATTAAAATATTTTCTTTTAATGGCTAAAGAATATAATTAGAATATAAGTAGTTGATTAGAGTTTTGAATTTAAATTTAATTGAGATACTTTCTTGGGTTGACTAGCTAGAATCTTACTTTGACTAGATTTTATTAAAAGTAAATATAACTAAGAAAATATAATTTAGGAAATTTTACTAGATTTTAGAATTTAGAATAATATAAGAGAAACTTAAATGAATCATTATGTCCATGTAAATGAAGACTCATTCGGTTTTTCTGCTTTGGTTTGACTGTACGATAACTAAACTATATAAATAGATTTCCTGAATTATAAAAAAGAACGGTTGAATTCTTTGGATTAGAATGACTAATAAAGAATGACTAACATTGAAATAAATACCAAAGTTACGATGTTCCTTGGTGTTCAGTATTATCACTCTTTTAGTCTAATTATACAAAGAACAAAAACTTAAGAATTATAATGCGTTACGCTTCCCTCAAAATTGTTGTGAATTTCACTAACAACAAAACTAACTGAAACTTACAATATTAAACAAAATAAACACGCGATTAAAGTGAACATGTGTATAATAATGAAGAAACTAAAAATCAACGGAACATTTATCGTGATTAAGTTATACGTTATAATTACTTGCTCTCAACAGAAATATTCATATATAGATAATATGGCACAAATTAGAAAAAGGTTTACATTTAGATAAATTGCAAAAGAACCCCACGCCTGCTTCTGTGGAGATCGCGCGTGGAACTGATTTAAGAAAAACGATCGCACGCGCGTCTCCATTCAGAAAAACATGATCTTTGTGGTGTGTGCTGCAGCAGCTTTCCCAAAGAAAAACACAAACAAACGGAACGGAAAAACAAAAGCAAACTGCGCACGCATTAAAAACGAAACGTAATATTAGATAAGTTAGAAGTTAGTTAAAAATAGAAGAAATCGCAATAATAAATATATTGGTTTGTTCGAGGGACACGCGGGACCACTCGAACTGAAACTTAAACATCTACAACATGACTAGTTGATACACTCGCTTCTTTGTGTGGGTATTTTGTACAGACTTAAACATTTAGACTTATTCTCTAATTAACTATATATAAATAACGCACTTTACTTTACCGCTAAACCGCCATCGTCGTCGTGTGTCGGATCACCGAAGGTCCATTGCGCAGATGTGCCAACGCAGCTGCGGCCAGGTTCTCATCTTCAGTAAAGTCACCGCCAAACATACGGAAGTTCTTCGGAGCCAGGGCAGACAGCGTAAACGATGACCGCGAATGCTCTGAATCACTGTCGTTTTCCTTCAATGCGTAGCTAAACTCTTCGAAGATCTGATTTTCGGCTGACGACGAAATCGCATCATCACTGCTCGAGTTCGAGTTCTCCTCACTGCGATAACTGCCCGAGCTCTCCGAGTTCTTGGGCCTTTTCGATTGTCGCGAGTTCATGGTTGCGGTACCATCAGCGCTGCCCTTCGTCGATCCCTTGTGCGTAGCCATATGCTTGCGCAAATAAGCCTGTCGCTTAAAGAACTTGCCACACTCCTCACAGCGAAACTGCTGACCAGACTCACTGTTCTCCTGTTGCTTGCGCAACACTTCCTCTTTGGGTTTGTGCCAACGACGATGCGAGGCCAGATTAGCGGGGCAATTAAAGCGTTTCCCGCACTCGGGACACCGGTACTCGAGCAGCACAATACACGAGCACCGGTGACGAGCCAGTCCAAACACATCCTCAAATTCTAGGCGACACAGTTTGCACGCATAGTCTCCGATCACATTCGGAATGGCAGCAATCTCAGCCTTTGCCTCTTCGGTGACCTCAACGATATTGTACTGTGGATCAATGTCCCCGGACTCGTGCACAACGTTCTCGTCGATCTCGTCCAGCTGTCGAATGATCGTGCCCGACACCGGTGAGGATTTCTTCTCGTCAAACTTAAGCTTTCGCACAGCTTTGTGCTTGCGCTCCTTCGGCGCAGCGGGTGGATGCACTTTTGATGTTCTCGGAATTGCATCGATCTTGATCGGTTTGCTTGGTGTTCGTTGATTCTGGATCGTTAGTGTCACTTCGGTTTTGACGTATTTCTCGTCAGACTCTAGCTTAACGGGCTCTGTAGCGCCGGTGGTGGTGTTCTTTTCCTCGCGATAGCGCTTCTTCGGTGGCACCGGGGAAATGGGTGGCGTCATCGGTGCCAGGTCTGTCTTTACGGACAAATCAAGCGGTGACTCCGGTGTGATGTAACGAATCTTGTAGTTGTGCGGCAGCTCGGCCACGGTCGTCAGTAGACCCATGGTGGGACGAAATGGTAGAAAATGCTGAGCGGTCGCCATCTCATTCCGGAACTCTCTCACACACACACAGGCACACAAACGCACAGAGTTATAACAGCACAACAACAACAAACACTGATAATATTATATAATTATAAAACGTAACGCGTGCTTTCTCACTTAATAATTAAAATAGTCTGATATGTTTTTTAATACAACTAAACGCAATGCAATAAAAACAAAACTGCGTCTCTTTAATTCACAGTTTTTCGTGGGGCAGGTCTAACCTCGGCCAGACGCAGCACACAAATGACAACACTCTGGCCGTGCACTGCCGTATTTATGCTATTCTTCCCCTTCGCATATTTCGGCGTGTTGCGAGCATGTGTGTATTTTCTCTATTATATATACATACTATAGATTCGAGTATATAAAACATATTTTGTTGTTGTTGTATATGCGCTCGTCTGCGCCTGCGTATGCGTATACATTATATATGTAGATATAGACTTGCGACGGCGCGCTGCATCAAGTTTAGGGGCATTCAGGAGACCCCGCCTTCCGGAGAGTGGCACGCGACTTATCCTTGCAACACGTGCGCCTTGCTGCACGAGTTTTGTTAATATATATAGGGTGCCGATGCCAAGCTCACGGTGCGCGATGAATGTATGTGTGTGTGTGTGTGTGCTGTGTGTGTGCCGCGCCGCGACGCATCGTCAATGTAAATGCACTCGCGTGAGTAAAATGCGCGAGCGCCGAGCACACGCACGCAGGAGGGATGGAAAACTCGTTTTTCGATTTCGCTGTACTATGTATTTATGTATATAATAAATAATAATCATATTGTACTGAAAAAGTGTGATTTTAACAGTACCAGTTGGTAGATTTAAAAAAAAACTCTTTGAGTTGAGAAAACTTGTTAATTGCATAAATTATATTTTCCTGTTTTAAATTTTGAACCCAAACTTGGAAAACTATATGTAATTTTCTAATTCCCGAATATATTTTTTATTAAAAATTCCGAATATATTTATAGCGGTAAACGCATTTTTCTCATGTGCATTATATTTACAGTGACAAAAATTCACTGCCAAATGGGCATTCATCTGGAGTGTATTCTTCTCACCAAAATTCGTTAATTCGTTATCCAAAAAAGCGTTCTTTTACAAGGTAGCAAAAATAATGCTCACTCGGCAGTCTCACAAAATGTCTGTGAGAAAAAAGCATTTGACAAGAATGCACATTATATTCTTCTCAACAAATAAAAGGTGTCCCAATAAGAGTGCCTGATTTAATTTAAACAAAAAACACATATTTTTTGAGAGAGTGGTGATATTTTTATTGCGTTATAAATTAGACATGTTCCGATTAAGTATGGAATAGAATATCCTGCATATGGCTCCC
>JAAAKO020061811.1:0-10193 GCA_010015015.2 Bolitophila cinerea | reverse complement strand
TATATTATATTTTATTATATTATATTATATTATATTATATTATATTTTTATATGTTTTCTTGGGACCATAAATAATTAAATAAATATTGTAATTTGTTACATTGAAACTTTAGCTAACAAATACAATAACATAATGACTTTAGATAATTTTGTCCGCAAAGACTTCTATAAACAAGTTGATTGCATGGGTCTGGTTACAAAAAAAAACTTTTTGAAAATTTTATGAAGCATCAATAAAATTCTAAAATGTAAAGTATAACAATATTACATTTAAAATAATACATTTTTTAAAATCAAAAAAAAATAAACATATTATAAACTATTTTGAAATTTTTAAATAATATTACGTGATTTATATTTAAAACAAAAAAATTGTTGATATTTTTTTTGTAAGAACGCAAATATTTTGTACTTATTTTTAATTAATATACAATTATAATTAGCCCCGTATATTATTAATTATTAAATTAATATACATAATTAATTATACGCCCCACATATAATAATATTATACATCAACCGCCACAGCTTCTTGTACTATATATTGCTTTCTTATTGTTTACTCTGAAATTCAGCAATGTAAAAAATAACACAGCTGAAGTGTCTTGTTTAAGTGACAATAAGTGTATATAGATAGTGACACCGTGTCTCCTGTGTGCACAAGGCACAACAAAATCTCCTTGAATAATTCCCGCGTCGCTGTGAACTCCTACTTTTTCCCTGCCAATTACGTCCTATTTGTCGTATGTCCCTTGTCCAATTAAAAATTACCTCGTGAAATCATAATTAGTAATTAAAAACAACAAAAAATACCGTGCCTCTGGAGCACGTGCCCGAAAAAAAGGTATTCCGCTTTTCATTTTCGCTTTCTCGCAACGGAGCGTTCATATTTGCAACATAAATTATGTAATGCAATATTTAGCGTTTCATTCGCTTCGTGGGGTGGCGGCGAACGTGCTGTGCCCTGTGGACCTGTTTCTATTGAATCATCCCGAATCCCTTGCCCACACTTGCGCCTTTCCATTCCGCACTGAATCAAAATTCTCAGACTCTCTCTCTCTCTCTTTGAGTCTGGTGCCCGGCTATGAAATAACACCATAAAATCCTTATGAATTTTGAATAGATTTTTTATGTACAACACACAGGATCGACCCCTCCTACGCACCCTATTAAAATCACGCATTTAGACATTTGTTCTGCTACTGAACTCGCATGTATACACATTTATGTTTAATATTCCAAGGAAATGGCGATGTTTTTAAATATTTTAAAAGAGGCAACACAAAAAATAAAACGGCATCGCTTGCTGGCTAAAAGGAAAACATTTTAGGCGAGAGAATTTCGCTTCAATTGCAATTATGCATACACACATTCTGTGCAATCTCCATTAGAACTAGTACTAGTACACGTACTTAGAAACATATGTATATTATATTATATATAAAAAAGCACATCGCCTAGTTAAACGGTCTGCGTGGATATTAAAAACTCCAGGAATCGTTGTGGACGATTTTCTTCAAAATATATATATATGTTATATATATAAAAACGTCGGTTGAATGAGGTGGGCGAATCTTTTTTTTAATAGCGCAACGAGAGCTTTTTCCGTTTTTCCATGTTTGCGCGTTCGCCTTTAAGGACCACTCGAACATTATTATATGAAATTGGCTCATGCAGAATAGCTTTTAATTTTGTATGAAAATTCCGTATAAAATAATGTCAGAATAACATTGCGGCGGTGGCGGCGGCGCGCCAATTAAGCCAGAGAGAAGCTTACATTAAATATACATATAGAAATTGTGTATATAGATACTAAATGTATAGGTATTCTAAATTGCGGGTAGCGTGTCCTAGATTCGTCCTGCGAGTCATGCCTTTGTGTTGAGAGACACACACACACACACACTTACGAGGCCCCATTTAGATGCAGTGAGATTGATTAGTACGATTAACCCGCGCACAGGGCTGAATGGTGCGAGAATTTGCACTGTCATTCCGAGAGGGTCACCGTCGTTATAATAATTTGGCTTATTAAAATCACATATTTCAAATTTATAATCATACTCGAATACGTTTATTTAAGTGAGACATTAAAATTTAATCAAATATTTGTGTTTCTTGGAAATCGCAAGCTGTGCACAGTGTACTTTCTTATTGTATTGTAGATTAGATGAGAGAAAAACAAAATCTACTGAGAAGGATAAAATATTCGGTCAAGATTGTCGTCTTTAACACATATTTATCCGAAAGAATCAAAAGATAATTCGAACGATGGCTAAAAATGGATTGGAAAAATTACGGATATCCGATAGGAAACAAATAGGTCAGGTTAGTCAAAAATGTCCTGTTTAAGTTTTAAGGATTAGGTATTGGCAATAGCCTTGGCGAAATTCCCCAGAGTACCGTTAGATCCACAATCAGATGTGTAGCAATTTTCAATACCTTTCTGCTACCACAGGGAAAATGAAAAATCTACTTTTATTAATAAAAAATATATATTGTATAAACTATTTTTGAATATAACATTTTAAGAATATTGAAAAAAATAAACATTATCTGGACCGATTGTCGCAAAGTACTAACCAAATGTCTATAAGCAAATGCCTCGTTTAAAAAAATATTATTATTAATAAAGAAACCGATTGACTAGAGATTTACAGTTTTTGTGATAAAAAATTGCAATAAAAAACCTCCATTTGTCTATAAAAAATATTATCTAAAAAAATACTATGAACATAATGGATATCTTTATATATATAATCGTTGGTGCGTTTGTTTATAACGAATGATCTCTGGAACCATAAGCTATTGAGCAAAGATTTATATCATAGGTTAGTCATAACGCAAATTTACTTATATTTAGAGATAAATTGCAATAATCAGATGGACATTGGGATTCTCCTATTGCAAATGCAGTTTTTACTTTATCTCAACGTCAGATATGATCGTTGATCGATTTTTTTAACAATATTTTTTTTCTTCAAAACTCTAAAATGAGGATGGGTATGTCGTCCCTAAATCTTCAAGCAAGCGATTTATTAAATCAACACCTACATCTTGAACAATTCTATTAACAATTTCTATTAAGGCCACAGTTGTTATATGATTTTTTTAAGGATACACATGCAAGGTTGACAAACCATTAAAATTCAAGGACAATCATTGCAAATATGTTGGTTAACTTATATTTAGACTTAGCAGATTTATTTATTTAATGAATGAATAATAAATCAGAAAATATTGTCAATATAATAAAAATTAAAATAAAAAATGTATATTGATCTTTGATAATAAAGTACATGTTTAATTTATCTGTTTTCGAATAAGCTTATTGCACCATTTTTAATTTATAATATCATCGGGTACATAAAGAATTAAAGAAGCAATTAAATTCGCTACACTGATTTATTAAAAGCATGGATTTGAGATCTGAAATTACATATACAACTCGACACTTGTTTCTAAACTCTGGAAAAGAAAGCCTCATAATTAACATGAGTCCTAAGTAGATTGCGGAGAAAGTTCTTGGAATGTACGTTCAAACTGCCCTGATTGGTATTGTATTCTGTATAATCAAAACATAAGATGGTGTTAGTTCGTCTTCAATATTCGTGTTAAGTGCGAACGTCGTATTGTGCCAGTTTTTTTCGGATCATAAAAAATTGCAGGCCGGCAAACAAACGGATTAATCGTGAAAATTCTGGAGTTTTTTTTTTATTTTGTTGTCTTTTCAGCTACGTTTAGACATATTGATTCCCATCTTCACTTTTGAAATTTTATTTTGAAGGATTTCAAAATATCACCGAAAAAATAGGAAAAAAAATAGTATTAACAGATTTTTTATTTCTAAACAAGTTTTTCGCGATTTCATTTTGGGAATAATATTATTATTTTTTTTTAGATTTAGATTTGGATTTTAATTTTAGAAATTACAATGTTATGGCCTTTTATTTTTGTTTAATTTTTCCCACGGGTAACCGGTCTATTTAAAATCCGTACACCTGTCCAAAACGGTGTACAATATTTGGGTTCGTTGCGCTCCATAAACCAATTCATAAAAAAATATATTTTCACCATTTCCTTTAAAAATAAAAAAGCGCAATAATAATGTACACACACGCCTATCAATTTTTCACAATATGCCAAATCCTCTGTCTAAAGCCGCTAGGAGGTTTTATTGGCTCTTCTAACAATACACTTTACTAACTTCACACAAGCAAACTTTATAACACCGATCCGGTGTCAGAGTTGAGGAAAGAGGTGAAAAAAAACAAATACACCCAGACATGGTATAGATACCGGTGTCTAAGCTTAGATCAGAGTGAAGAACTGGGGCCTAAATATCCTTAAACGAGTTCTTTGTTTACAAACCTTTTTTGTAACTCGTTTTAGCAAAATTTAAAATTGTCGCTATTGCGGCATATTGTACATCTATTTTATTTTAAAATGTATTCTTAATTATTTTTTTTGTTTTGTATTCATTATTCATTATGTTATTCATAATTGTATCTAATATAAATACGTGTCTTCACATAGCCATATTCTGAAAAAATGTTTAAATACGCCTAATACCTTTTGTATAGCTAATGTGTAAAATAAATGAATGAAATAAAGAATTGAAAAATAGCTTCTGTGATTGAAGAAATCCTATGGGTTTTTGAAATAACCTCTGAGCAAGCATTAGATATACGTGGACTAAAAAGCATCAATAACGACTACACATATCAAATAATAGCGAATTTGTTACTAATGAATCATTATTGTCGCCACTTATCACATTTCTATAAGTGGATTCATAATCAAACGTTACCCAATACAAAAAGATAATATTTATTTGTCCGGAAACGAATCTATCTGTATAAATGTCGACTTACTCAATTCCATTCTGTTGAGTGAATATTATAAAAGAATAATATCTGGATTCTAGAGTATGCCTTTAATAATACCAAGTATTATTTCAATCAAGTTTTATAACTCCACCGCCGCTGCCGCTTCTGCCGCCTCCGCGCCGCCGGGCTTCTCCGCATTACCAGCCCCTCCTCCGATTTTGTTGTTTATCAACAAAGCTCTCGCACACACACCAACACACTCCAATATAATCATAGCCCAATGCATTTAGCATGCTTTTTATATATTTTATTATACAGCATAAATTTATTGTATGTTTTGCATGCTTCAATGCACTCTGCTGCTTTTCAGTAGCATACCAGCCGATAGATATATACCCATGCTATATCCAAGTACATCATCCACACGGGGAATCAACAAAGGATTCAGATTCTGCTCCGCTTCGTCGTCGTCGTCGTCGCGTCCTGAAGCGAACGTACTATATATTATTTCCGTATTAATGCAATCGATTTACACCCATATACAGCCCCAAGCTTGTCGTCCGCCCTCCCTACAAACCCATCTCTCTCTCTCACTCTTTCTCTCTGTGTATCGCTATATAGCTCACTGAAAAAAGCTATTTACGAAAAATCGGTAAAGGATATAGGGAACGACTTTTATTGCACATTTAACAATGTCCTTAAATAGCGGCACGCGCAATCTTATTTACCGATGCGTCGCGTCGTCGGGTGTTTTGGGGTGCCAGCGCTTAGCAAAAGCTTTTATTTTGTATTATCGGCGGAAGTTAAAACCCTCCTAATGTATAATAGTGGTGTGTTTATTTAGGGAGTGTTTTTCGGGTTGAACTATTATGTATAAATAGTTTTCCTGGGCCGGCCATAATGAACTGTCGTGTTTTAGTGATTTAGTGTAAATGCATTTTATAGAATATTTATGTAGCTATAACCAAAATCCGCGTGTATATGAATTGTTAATTAAATATAATAATAATTATATTATTGTGTGTGAGTGTATGTGTTTGTGTTTATGTTTATGTTCTATGCTCTATTATGGAGTGTAATTATACAACTCATTTCCATGTAATATACATACTAAAGAGGAGGTGTCTGGCGCAGTGTGCTAATTAGTAAGCATTATGTTTTTGATGGCAGAGTGCATTTCCGCAGGAGAATGTTTTTGTTGCCGTGCACAAAATTGCATTTAGGTAAATAAATTGCATTTCCATTATGCTGCTAAAATGTGGGTATATAATGCATACATAATTCAGTTGTATTTTCTCTCATTCTTTGTTTCTGTGACTGTATTTTCTCTGGCAGAAGGTATTTTCTTTTAACACTGCGGCTTATTACTCGTATATATTTAGTATATTTATAGCTATTGCATCAGTACGCAAACAGACACTGTATTTAAAAAAAAGATATCTTTCAGATTGTTTCTATATGATTCTCTGTAATAACAAAACGAAGAATGTACTGGAGTTTTAAAAAACACAGGGTGTTTCTAATGTCGATCGATTTATGTGCAGGGAGAAATCGCTACGCACCTAACGTGTATAGTATATAGTCGCCAAAAATGATATATTATTATATCATCCGACGGCCATATAACTGCGGAGTGGCACAGCTTGAGATTATTGCCCAGTCGTTATTGAGTAATCGGGAGAATCAGCAAAGGAAATGCATTATACAAAGAACATTACACAGGATTCATTGCAATCGACTGAAATTTTCATGATTTATCAAGATAATCATTGTATATATATTTGGACAGTAAAAATTAGGTCAGACTGTGTGCGCCCAAGATGAAAAGATAGGTTCTGGATGATGGGAGCTGAGGAAAGATGACTGTACATAAAATTTCATGAATTTCTCTGAAAAACATTTCGTCCTGAATTATAGTTTAGATTTTTTAATAATATTTTTATTTAAACATATAAAGAGACCTAAAATATTTTCTCAACTCCGCTTGCAGGAGTGTTGAACCTTGAAGCGTGTACGTTTTTGCGTTTCTGCTTTAACGTCTATATAGAGACGTTTGTGCAGAGGCAAGAAGGACGATGTTTAGCACTCACGGCGGACGGTCGCATGATCGTTCCGCTGAGGAGCCACCAGAAAGATAAGCCAAGTGGTTGGCTCTCCTTACTGGATCAAGGGCCTTGGGAGCGCATGAGACGTCCGGGTCTTGGTCAGCTGTTCTTTTAGTGTACGGAGTTTTTATGTAAATTACGTGTTCTTTGTGTCTTTGTCTTGGCAACAATCCAAGGAAAGGCATTTTGTCGACCCGCTGCTGTCTTAGCCAGGCAACGGAAAATGCGAGAGTTCCGGCCTTAAGCTTTTCCTGAATAGTTTGTTCCCTTTACAACCTATAGGTGACTCCATCTGTCGCGAAAAATTAACATATATTTTTTTTGTTTTTTTTTTATTTGAATGCTAATAAATTAAAAAACTAAAATCCATTCCCATCAATTGGCAGTAAGTAACTGTTCTAATGACATATACAAATTGCTAGAAGAAAAGTTTAGGCGTTATCGAAAAAATAGTAAATAAAATATACTAAAAGCACAGAATTTCGATCGTGCACTCTTAAAGATTTAGATCTAAAAAAAAGAATATTTCTATACCAAAAAAATAATAAAATACCTAGGTGATTTTTACAAATACATCCAAATAAACAATCACATTGACCACGATCTAAGAAAAGACCAAATCTCATTTTCCTGACTTTTATGCAAGCCCTAAGACCTCAGAAATAGTTAGTTCAGGTTAAAATTCTTATCTACAAGTAGTTAATTAGGCCTATTCTTATTTACGGTTATCCGATATGAATTGATATTTTTTCCAAAAAGGTGAACCTAGTGAAAAGTGAATAATAGAATAACGGAATAGCCTTCCAATGCTCCAGAATATAAAAAATTGAATAAAATAAGATTACAATGTCAATAGTGTTGATTAGCCAAACTCTACACCATCAAACCATCACCCACAGTCTTAAAACCTTAAAGCTAGGTACGGGGAGTCTGACCCAAGACAAAATCCTGGCTACAGCCTTGCTCTGCATAGTGAACAGTGTTAAAATACATTTAATTTATATATCACTATATTAAAAATTATATACATTAACCATTTACCTATATCTATTGGCTATTGTTGTCCTAATTTGTTTATGTTTTTGTCATATTGTTTTTTGGGTTAAGTCTTAATATTATTTAGATTTCACATTAAACTGGATGCTGGTGTCGGCATAAAAAATCGCTTTCCAAATAAAAAATGTGTGCACCTTTAAATAAAAGTGATCTTCGAAAGAAATGCTCCAAAAACATAAATTAACAACTTGTTTTTTCTTTTTTTGGTACAATATTGTATTTTATGGTGTTAGCTTAATTGAATGCTTTAAGAATCTACACAGCAAAAAAAAGATAATTTTTTTAATGTTTAGTATGTTTTGATTTAAAACCATATAACTTAAAAAACTAACTTAATGAATTCATAAAAAGCATATTTAAGAAATACACTGAAATTACACTAGAAAATAATAAAAAAAACTCTTGAATTGCATTTTGTCATAAATAAGGTATTTTAAATAACTTATTTAACATTTTAAAATTAAGATTACAAATTATTTTGGTTCATAAATATAAGTATAATCATAATGAACCCTTTTTTAAATTAGGTTTGGTAATATCAGTTTATAAATTATGTCATAAATATAAACCTAAACTTATTGAATCAAAAGTACTAAAACCAAGTCCTCTGTAAAGTGCCCATTTCTAAAATCATATTACAGTTAATTCATTACCATCAATAAGAAATGTTTAATGCCACCTTTTATATTCAAAATAAAATGTCAATCCTTCATGAACAGACTTTCTATCAGTTGCGGAATAATCGAAAAAGGCGTTGTATCAATTGTGGTAATGATGAAATATCAACTTCAATACCATTCTGTTCTTACAATAGTAAAGAGCGATCGATTACACCTGCCTATAAAATAAGGGTAACTCAGATTATAGATTGTTCCAAACTTTTACAAACTGTTCGAAATTGCAGCCTGTAATTTTCATATACGATTGTATTTGCCCAAAAAAATGCAAGGTTCCAAATACTGAGCGAGAGTTCCCAAAGGACCAATGAAATAGGCGCAAGATGTATATCGGAAGTATAGAGTTTGAAAAAGAAGCTCGAAAGACAGCATGAGTTATGCAATCGGATGTTTCAATAGATGCGATAAATCTCCATAAAGATAAGTAAAATCGCAGGACGAATTCTTATAAGAACGCAGAGGCTGCAGAAATCGCTACTGCGGTACTTGAAGATAACGGCACCGTAAATTAAGAAACAATACAGACGTTTTTGATTGCAATAAGGTACGACGTTCTGGAAGGAGGTTATGCCATGAAGAACACAGAATTGTTGCTATCGATAATATGCTTGGGTTGGATAATAGTCATATTTTTTACCTTTTTATTAAATTTTTGGACATAATAAAAACTTATTTGGTCATATTTTATCATTTTGTGTGATATTTGGTCATAATAAAAACTTATTGATTGCAGTCGTTAAACGGAGAAAATTTCTCTTGAAAAAAAATATGGCAAAAAAAAACATTAAAATGGGAAACTAGTAGTTCTATGTAAATTTATAATATTTAGACTCTTATATATATATATTAAAGCTACCAGAATTTTTTTTTAGGGATTTAAATTGAGTCCGTTTTAAAGTTCTTGAAACGGTGACAGGCAAACTATACCTTGTGAAAATCTCCCAAAATCTCTTTTCTCTCTTCTTCTCTTGTGTTTTTGTTAAATAAGAGAAGAGTGCTGTGCTTGCGCAGCACATGATTGTTGTTGTATACTGAAAATGTGTTGGGGTCTATTTCATGCCACCCTTGAAACCCACACTTCTCGGAACCCTCGCTTCTCGAAACCCAAGCATGATCTTTGCACTTCGCACAAAAAGACAAATCGAAAAATATTCAATATAGGGTCAATATAAAATAATTATAAATGCTTTTAAAGTATTTCTATATATTAGTTTCGAAATCTATGGGTTTTGAGAAGTGTGGGTTTCAAGAAGTTTGGATTTCCAAAAGGGTGAACTGATCGAAAAAAATAAAAAATATATTATTACTTTCATAATACATTAAAAAACACCAAAACCCTATTATATTTCTTCAAAAATTATAAAATTTGTTATGAAGTAATAATATTTATTATTTTGTAGGAAATATTTGTTTACAAAATTGTTTAATTCATTTTAAATCTTTTACAATAAAAATGATAAAATGTATTAAAAATAATAAAAATAATTAATTATTGATTAAATATGGCCATTTAGTTAATTATTTTA
>JAAAKO020061800.1:0-10193 GCA_010015015.2 Bolitophila cinerea | reverse complement strand
AAAAGAACAAAAAACCTTTTTTTTTAAATAAACCAAAAAAAACAATAAAAAAAATGAAACAAAATTACAATAATTAGAAATATGGGATTTAGAAAAAAAACGTGATTTTGAAAATTCGGGATTCTGATATACGGAATTTGATGCCGATTTCGTTGTTTAAGTCTAAACCAGGTTTGGTTCAAAATACCGTTTTTTTAATCCCGTATTTCAAAATCCCGTATTTTAAACTCTCCTATTTAAAAATTCCGTATTCCAAAATCTCGTATGCAAATTTGTTTTTATAACCACAAATATTTTTGGTACCCAAGTTAAATTTATGTGATAACATTTTATATTTTGATACAATTTCAAATAGCCCTAATTTTGGGCTAACCGCTTTTCAAGGAGCTAACATGTAGATTATCGCAAACATTAATAGAATTAAGTATATAGGCTATACAATAGAAAATATAGATAAAATATGGAAAATATGGATATAATCATTTAAATTGTAAAAAATAGCCGAATCCCGATTGGCCGAATTTTAACCCCGACAGATATTCATATTAGTTGAAGAAGGGGGAGGCAAAGTTTATGCACGCGCTTGCCCGTGTTACCTGTTAATCAGGCGACTAATCGTGTGTCGGCTAATAGTATTAGTCTGACAATCTATGGATCCAGCCAATCGTATAAATCGGCTAATCGTATTTGTTAGCTAATCAATGTTCGTATCGTTCCAATTAATAATTTAGCTAATTCCGCAACATTTTCAGCAAAACTGAAAATGTCTTTCTAATAATCATTTACATTTTCGTTTTGAAAAAATATCAGCGAAGCCCGAAACTCTTCCTATAAACAAATAATCAAATAGCCCTAAATTCGGGCTAATAATAAAATTTAATCAAATTTTAGACATTTTGTAAAACAAAAAAAAACAATCTGCACCAGCATAGAAAATTAAGTAGGCATAAAATGTTTCCGTCGCGCTTGTGACTTGTGTGTGTGATGTGTGTGATCACGCGTGTGGGCTCAAAAAAACGTGGTACACGCCTAAAATATGTTTAGCGCACTCTCTGAAATTGATACACATACATTATTATATGTGTAATTCTATGCAAAGCACACACACACAGACAGAAACGCAGATACGCACAAACGCAATATTGTTTGTACTCCTAATAAAATTCAGAGGCACTTGAGCGTGCCCATAATCGAGAGCAAAGATCGCGCGTGCTCGCACTGTTAAGCCAAAATGTCGTCGCGATCGCGCGTACACACCTCCAAGTATAAATGTGTATATAATATAAATTATCGTATATATAATATAAAAGTATAAACATTCCAAAAACAACTATATATATGATTTAATAAACGGTTTCATATACGGTGCGTGCGTCGCCGACGCTGTCGTCGTTTATGCGTGCGTACGTATGCGTGCGCGCGACCGAGCGTTGATAACGTCGCGATATATTATATTTGAGTAACCTCGACACCTCAAAGTCACGTGAAAAGCACTTTTGTCGTTTCTCACACATACACATATCATAATATCTACTTATTTATATAAATATATACGTTTTTGAAAGTGTGTTCCCTTTTAAAGTGATTGCGACAAGTGCGTAGCTGCGCACGGCGATCGTGCGCAAAATGTGGTTAACGCGTCTGCAGACGTTAAACAGGCGATAAGGCGATAAAAGATGAGCCAAACTCAAAAGTTACAAATACACATACACACATACACACAAACACTCAAACAGGTGATATTAATACATGCGATCACTCGATCTCTCGATCACTCTTTTAATGTTATGTGTGACTTTTTGAAGGTGATCATGACCACATTTTTGGTGGTTCTCAATCGATCTTTCGATCAAAGAGATTTCATTGTACGATACGCCAAATTGAGTATAGTTTGTTTTATAGCACCTCGTCGTTTATGCTATTGCGTTGTCAGTGTTTTTTTGAATATCTTAATATTATAGGCTATTTTATGTGATGAGGCTCACAAGATCATAATCAGGGCAACCAAAAACGTGCACTATAAAAAACACTGATTTAACTATTGAATTACCAAAACAAGCCCTAAAAACATAAGAATATTTTATTTAACTATACAATATTTTTGTTTGTACCGAATATACTATGTTTACTCTCAAACATTTTTTATATTTGATATGAAAATAGAAATGTTCATTGCAGACATAATATGTCTCTGAAAGATATTTTTTATTCGATGATGGTGATGATTGGGAGGGGGAACCATTTCGAAGAGACAGGTCCAGCACGTAGGCCACTGAGTGGGCCCATTGTGCTATAACCCGTATTTTAGAGTCTCTCGACCTCCGGGAACCTACCCGAACTCTGGACGAACTCCGCAATCTTACTAACAGGAAAAAGGCGGATCTTATAGGAGTGGAACACTTGGCATCTGTGGATGTCAAGCGTGGGGCACTCGACGAGAAAATGAATCGAAGATTCGATTGCCGCGCACCTGCAGGTTGGGCTATCTGAGTGGGCACCCGATGCAGGTGCTTGTTTGACCCGTGAGGATGCCGCACACCAAACCGCGCCCCTTACTCTTTAAATGTACCGCCGATTGAGTTACTCTCACACATTTTCGATGTCTGGCACCCCCGTTTTTGGAGACTCAGTGTGTTAGCCTCGCTACTGCTCATCATGTCTTTTACCCACGATTTCCTGATTAGGAACCCAAACCAGGCTTACATTAGACTTTAGAGTTAGTTATTTTAGCACCTGCCATCAGCTAAGCACTTATCCAGAAGTGAATCTGGAAGTGTTCATAGATTTCAGGGCCGCTTGACTATCAAAACATATAAAGACAGGCACATTTCCTTCGCCCTCGAACAGAATTAACTGAGCGCATGCGAGGATGGCATATACTTATGTTTGTAAAACAGAAACATACCCTCTACCCAGGAAGACGGCCATATCTTCAGTGGAGAGGTTGAAATAATGAATTCCAGCGCCAAAACATCCCTCTTTGAGAGAACCGTCGGTGTACCACACCCTCCCATCTAGTGGACGGAGTGTACCGCGTGTACTCTTACATTTTTTCCGCTTCTTCCTCCATGGACCCTAAGGCATCGACTGACTCTTGTCTTTTGGACCGTTGGGCCGGAAGAAGATTTGGATGAAGCTATAGCTGGCACTCATGTTCTGCTCAGCCTTCTGTACTTCAACTGATGCGTTGTTCATTCAGATCACTAGGAAGATCCCAGACGCAGCCCGTTTTTTGGTAATTTTGTTGGTACCACCCGCTACATTTACCCTCTTGATAACAGACCAGAAACCTATCAGTTCCAGGATGTCTTTGTTACCTTCCTACTCCTTTGTCCGAAATACCCTCGTCCACGTCGATAACTTTCAGGTCAGCTCCATCCCAAACCTCCTTCCATATAGGCACGTTTGTCTCACCACCTTCTTGTATCTATGTTTTTGCAAGACACATAGAAATGGCCTTGCAGGAGTTTGGAATTCAACATTTCACTTACGATCGGCACTGCAGTCGGATACGACGCAGTCTCCTTTAGTCGCTGGTGCAGAAGCTCCAGCTGTTCCACGGTAATCTTCGGATTACTAGGGTTACTGTTGACCACTACAACACTCAGATCCGCCATGAGACTGTCCCTGTAGCTTTTTTTCGTCAGGTCCTGTCTTTTACTTGGCCCGCCGGACTTTCGTCCGATCGTTGCCGTTTGATTGCAGCAGTTTTTCTGTCTGTTGGGGCACTCGTCTCCCTCTCTCTCCTCCAGATATTTTATCTTCCGCTTTTCACGTTGCTGAGCCCGCTTTAAAGTCTTATCAGACCCAGCATTTTTGTATTGTCCTCCACCTTTACTGACAATACGTCTAGTGACACAAGCTACTTCTGGTTTGGATTATTTTACCAAACCCAAAGGTCTGGTTGGCACATTTCTTTCCATTCCACCTGGTCCTATCTGATTTGCCACCGCCGGTAGACCTGTTGAGTTTGTAAAATGACCACCTTTTAACGCCTTTTACTACACAAGTCACTTTATGTCCATCAGGAGCCGTTTTTGCCTCCACCGGTTGCGCTGCTTTGGCATCGACTCAAGACAAACCCCCTTTTTGGGTGGGCTCGCCGCGGGCCATTTTAATGGAATTGGCTACTCCACCCCGACAATCACCGAAGATTTTTCCTGGTAAACCAGTTCCAACCAAAGGCCTGTTCGGTCGTCTCCTTCTTCTGCACCACCGTGCGTTTGAGGGATCACCGGTCCCGCTGTTGCCTACCGTGTCCTTCTTCACCTCTGCTCCGGCAGTGCCACCTGCACTCTTCAGTTGCCTGGAAGCCTAAGTGCTGCTTGGACATTACCCTGTACACTACTTCCCCGGATCATGTCTGCAGCCAAGTTTGGGTCTACAGTGGTTGCCGACCCGCCCTTAGTCGCAACATTCGTGTCCTTTGTCATGCTTTGTCCGTCATTGTTTATAGAAGTCGTTTTTTGAAGTTGAATTATTTTTGTTGTTTTGTAAATTGTTCATTTGAGTCCCACGAGTAGCTAGGGAAAAGAGTTCCGCCATTACCACGGCGCCCGCCAGGCCAAAAATACTAAACTGGATTTGGCCAGGTGTCCGCAGGGTCTTTCGCAAAAGACTGTTTTTAGAAACCAACAGTCTGCACAGGTTTCCTGAAAAAAAAAGAACATAATCCATAGGCACGATATCAATACACCGTAGATTAGGTGTAGGGAAAGAAAAAGTCCACTACGCCATTGACCCAAATAAACGTAGTTAGGTCAACATCACGACTAGAGTTGACCAGTATTTCTAAAAGAATACTCACTTAGTTTTCCACTAATCGTCACCTGAAAAACGAGTCCAATCTGTCATGGGTGACCCTGATAGCTTTCCAAAGAAAAAGCCGACAGCATAGCAATCTAGGATCATTTGTTAACCTCCTCACTGACGTCAATGTAGAGTCTTTTGAGAAGGTAAGAAGGTAAGAAGGTTGTGACGTTAAGGGCGGTTTTCTTCACTTGGATGCCAAATCACTAGAATGTTGCTAAATCTGGAATGGTGTCAAATGCTAAAGTCCAAAGACTCAGGCAACATACGATAGGTTCGAAAAGGATTCTTCTTGGCGCCAGGGCTTTCATTTGCCGGCCAACTAGCTCCAGTTTGTGCTAGCTCTCATGAAACGGTTCTCCTCCAAGTATGCTTCTGTAACCCTTTACCACGACTGCCTTGCGTGTTCCATTTTAGAGCTTAAGCTGCAACGTCGATCAAACCACGCCACATGGTTGTGTCTCCATAGAATAGTGATGAAGACCACCTTTCGCCATTCTCTGCCCAAGATCCGTCTCAAGCAGTAGTTGACAAAAGTTTGAAGTTTCTCGGTCTAGGTAGAGGTAACTTTCCACGTCTTAAGATCTGCGTGGAGCGCCAGATTACGCTAAGCCACGCAAAGGCGGCTCGAGCTTTGTTGCCTCGGGCACAAATATCAATATTTGTGTCACCATCAAAAGTCAACAATCTCTCCAGATAGCAAAATGGATCAATAAAAAATAATAAATCGGGAAGTCCTTATAATCTCTTTGGAGCCCAGGCAAAAAAGTTGTTTTTATCCTGTAAAATAACTTTCTCTCCAGAGTCTAGACAATGTGCTCACCTACTTTGTCTAGACTTTCTAATGATTTATTGATGGCAGTAAAAAATAATTTGAAAGTAGTACAAAGCCATTTGGGATTGCTGTGCGTCATATTAATTGAAGTGAAGAAACCAAAATACGTACAAATAGAAAATGTTCCGATTCCAAACGCTTAGCATGTGCTCTGAGCACTTTTATCTCAAAACTAGCACGCTGCGAAATGCCGACTCATTCCAATGCTAAATACCGATTTTGGTTGTGAAGAAACCAAATTAGGCAAGCTTAGAGAAAAATCCCCTAGCTAAATTTGTTGGCATCGTGTTACCGAGTGAAGAAAACCGCCGGTAGTCTCTTGACGCCACCTAAAGTGACACAAATTCGAAAAATCACAAACCGGAAATTCTGACGCTACAGAATCTCTGAATTTAAATTGAAATATTTTTGAATTGTTGATATTTCATATTTTAAAAATTCTGTCGCGTCAGTATTTATAAATGTAGGTTTTGTCATTTTCAAACATTCAAAAGCCCATTATGTCTCTATATGTCTCAAAAGCCCATGTGCCTTATGTCCCACCGGATTTGTAGTGACGTTAAGCCTCTTGAGAATCAGAAGTCAGCCTGTGCATTACTCTCACTATTTTCCATGGCGCTAATTCACTTGAGAACAGGTCACAAGCCAGTTGTGACTTATTGTCACGATTTTTTGTGACGGAAAGTCTCTTGAGAATAATGCACAAGCCAGTTGAGACTTATTGTCACGATTTTTTTTTGTGCCGGCAAGACTTGTGAGAATAATGCATAGCACCACTTACATTTTAAAAATCGTGAGAGTAATGCAAAGGCGGACTGTGACTTATTGTCAGGATTTTTGGTGACGTTAAGCCTCTTGAGAATTAGTCACAGTCAGCCTGTGCATTACTGTCACTATTTTTCATGGCGTTAATTCACTAGAGGATAAGTCACAAGCGATTTATTGTCCCGATTTATTTATTGACTGTAAGTCTCTTGAGAATAATACACAGCGCCACTTAAACCCCAGATAAAAAGGGTTTTTTGAAGCATAACTTAAAATCTTAAAATGTTAGCTTTTTTAAAAAAAGGTATCCCATTTTCAATGATCCTCTATCGGGAAAATGGGAAAATTTCGATCTTATCACCGCGCACCATTTCCATGTTACTACGATCGTTTTGCGTCTTCCACATTTCCTCACTCGCTTCATTATACATATTTATAATATATACCATCAACACCTGTTTTGCATTCACGCAACGATGTGTCTGTGTGTGTGTGTGTGTGTGTTTAAATATACGCATGTGTGGTGTGCGTTCGTTTATATTAATAACTCTATTCCACATTCTATACGATAAAATATGATCTATTAAAAATAAACTCGCTCGCATAATCGCTCCGCTCGCCGCGCCGCCTCGCCTGAGCGTCGTCGCGACTCGTAACTATATCTATTTCTATAAATATAGTTCAAATGTCGACGCGTGAACGCAAAGTATATAGTCAACACCTATATAATATAGTATAAATATAGCAAAGAGATAGCCGATGGCCCCGGCGACGACATTACCGCATCGCAACGCATTGCAACGCATCGCAACGGACTGTCATGCGTTCTAATCACCACCACCGCACCGCGGCGCGCATTTGTATACAAACAAAAGTTTGTATGTGTTTTTTTTTTGTTTTTTTTTTGTTGTATATATACAAATTATTTTATTAGACACACACATACATAAGACGGATACATATACAGAATTACTGATTATAGTGGTTGAAGTCAATATCACGCAGTGTGTTTGCGCACGCGCAAATTGTACACATTGAACCCGTTTACTTATTATGTACGACAGCAAAAGCGTCAAGTCATGCAAAAGCTGATTTGCGCATGTATAATATTTAGTATCAGTTAATTCGCAACAGGTAGATATTTTATTGTAATTATAACGGTGGGAGATTTTGCGCAATCGAAAGTTGTTGACGCTGCTGGGAGATTTTTCGTATTACAGTTCTTTAGAGCCAGAAATAGGTGTAGTGAATCTGCGGCTATAGGAATTTAAACGACATTTTGTTTTCTGTTTCTTCGGTGTTTGCGTGTGTGTGTGTGTGTGTGTGTGCTCTTGGTGTTTGCACACGTGTGCGTGGGCTGTCGGCTCGGCTCGACGCGTTGTTTAGTGTTTTCAAAACGCTCTGTCGTTTGGCATGTGTGCACAAGTGCCAGTCAGGGACGTCTTTTATTCCCAAAAACAAAAAGAAGTATTTCGTGAGCGTGTGTGTGTAGTTGTCATTGAACCCAAAGGAAAATTAGATAAAAAGCGGAGCACATTAGTTTTTTTTTGTTTTTGGATGACATATCTTTTATTTGAATAGATGAAATACTCTGTATGTTATTGACACTTGCTATCATGATAGAGAGTATAGCTGGAGTGCGCATAAGCATGTATAGATATACAGGTTTTTGATGGATTCGTAGTTTATCGGCTTTTGTTTTTTTTGTTATGATAAGAATGAATATATTGTGGGCTTAGAGAGAAAATACACTAACTAAACATTTTGAAAAAAAATGTTATTGATGCCATTCTTTTTAAAAATACATATTTTATCATAATTAAAAAAAAAACATTTTTATAGAAGATGGATAGGCAATTTCTTTATGAATTCCAACTAAATGCAATTGCCTAAAATGTGCAATAATTAAAACACTCTAATGCCGAATTTCCACCTAGTGGCCAATTGGTCAATAATATTAATGGCGCAAATGACCAATTAGCCGATTTGTGGAAATGGAGCCTTTTAACATTTTTTTTGCGCAATGCTTTTTATGTCAAATGGCCAACCCGCAAATAATTGGCCACATGTTGGTTCTTTATAGCTAAATGGCAACCTCATTAACATTTTTATTCAAATGGCCAAGTAAATGGCCACTGTTTCCACTTAAATGGCATTCAAATGACCACAAAATGTCCACTAGGTGGAAATCCAGCATACGGGCCATTTCTGCACTATCACAAGTTGGAGCTAACCGGCAGGTTAAAACCAACTGCCGCTTGAGGCAAACATGCCAAGTTGAATAGTTGAAAATCGATTTTCTGCGCCCCTACAGCTGCTGTTTTTTTCGGAAGTTGAGAAATCGGGAAGTTTATATCAACCGGCAGCTGTCAACTTCCCGAAATCAAAAGTTGACTACTCAATTTTGACTGAAGAAAATGAATTCGGGAAGTTGAAAATAAAATCCTCTAGTTAAAAGTCAACTTCGAGTAAAGAAAACGGCCCTAAAGGCTTTAAGGGCCGTTTTCTTCACTATCACAAGTTAAAGCTAACCGGCAGGTTAAAACCAACTGCCAGTTGAGACAAACTTGCCAAGTTGAACAGCAAGTTGAAAACCGTTTGGCTTCACTAGAAATGTCGTTTCGAAAAGGGAAACAGTAATGTCTGGAGTCATCCTTAGTCACTCCAAGCGCCAGTTCGAGATCGCTGACAGGCGAGGCGAACGCCAGGCGATCGACTTTTTAAATGCTGTACCAAATTGGAGAAAAAGATTCGAACGCCAGACATTTACCAGTTGCTTTCTCCCGGCTCCCGCTGCAGGTAGATCATGGATCTAAACCCAAATAGATTTTTTTTCATTTTGCTTTACAAATGTTTTTATGACGCACCACATCACTGAATGAAAACAAATGTACGACTGACAGACAAAGCAAAACGCGAGGTTGAGATCAAAAATCCCCTTCAACTTGTACAATTTTCGGAAGTTGAGACATTGACAAGTTAATATCAACTGGCAGTTGTCAACCTCCCGATATCGAAAGTTAACAACTCAACTTTGAGTGCAGAAAACCGATTCGGGAAGTTGAAAAAATATGCTCAAGTTGAATGTCAACTTTGAGTAAAGATTACCAAAAAGGCCCGTTTGCCTTTAGAGTTTTTTGGTAATCCAACAATTATTCAAACATAAACTTAGTTTTTTTTTTAAATTGAATTACGATTTTTCAAGAAGCGAGATCTTATAGAAATCGCAACAATTTGATCTCAAATTATATTGTAAATGAAAAATAGGATGTTATTAACGAATCCTTTTCAAATTATTGAAGAATCAAAATACAAATGAAGAAGGCGGAACAGGTAATTGGCTTTTGGTAAAAAAAATCAGGACTCAAATGAAAATCCCGGAGTCCTTTTATGCAAACCATCGCAAACCTAACTATAAAAATATATAATTATATGTTCGTGGTTCGGAATCTGTTTAAAAATTATTTGTGTTCCTGCAAACAAAAAAGTTTAATGCAAACTTTACCCCACCCTCCTCAAATGGGGAGGAGGGTCGACCAACGCGATGTGAAGCTTGATTCGTACTCTGGGACCTTCCTTCAATATTATGTATCACTTTTTTACGTCACTGCCCCTAAACTGTACATTTGCCGGACAATGCGGCACATAAGGCAAAACTAAAACTGACAAAAAGACAGACGCGGCACTTTTATTTTGACGAAAAAAAGTGATACATAATATTTGTATTTGTCGGTACAAATATTATGTATCACTTTTTTACCTTGTGCCTTGCCACATTTGTCAT
>JAAAKO020061789.1:0-10194 GCA_010015015.2 Bolitophila cinerea | reverse complement strand
GCAAATGACATAAAAGTTAATATTTATGAATTAATGTATGAAAAGGTTATTCTTTAAATAATAAATTCCTGACACCTAAAATATTATATAAAATATTATATAAAATATAAAAATATATTAAATATTTATTAAATTAAATACGGCTAAAATAAAAATACTTGATTTTTAATTTAATCACTGGTTAAACGTTTCTCTATACATAAAAACAAGTATTTCCGGGAATTCCTAGGATTAAAAATAGTGTTTTCGGTTTTCCCGGGAAAACTTTTAAAAAATTCTGGAACTGAAATTACTTTCGGTTCCTAGTTCATTCATGGAACATATTTTCGGTTCCTGTCTACATTCTTCTTTTGGTCCGCCAAATAAATCAGAATATTTGATTCTCTATATGAATGTCAAATTATGTGCGTAATTGTGTATCTTGTGAAGAGTCAGATTTGCTATACAATTAAAAACATATAATTAAATTATTTCTTGTGGTTAAATCTTTGTTATGAGGATATGCGAGTGCACAGACAGAGGGGCGAATTTGATTTTTTAAAATAGTCAGCATGCATATGAGTTTATCTTCTGAAGAATCACATTTGCTTGAATTTAAAAACATATTTAATAAATTGTAGAATTCATTTGAAAGGTATACTACGCCCCAGGACTGCGATAGACGATATCGTATGACTATTTATTTACCAATTTAATTATTTTGGTTTATGTTATTTTATTATAAATCATATTTATCATAATCATATTTTGAAACTTAAATTAGATTAGATTGGACCTATTGTGCTTTTCTGAACTTAAAAGGAACTATCATACTCAAACGGGTTTAGGATAAAACATCCTAATGTAGACAACCTTAGTCTCATGAGGCTTGGGCATTTGCTTAAACCAGTTCTGACCATTTCGTCGCCCCATCATTTCGAGAAATATCTGGAACCCACCGCAGCTCAACATTATTATTAATGAATAGCTGTGTGAGTTGTTCGACACATTCCTGGAAAGTTCTGGAAGTTGTTCGGTACGCATTTTTGCTTTTAAGGCAGCTTGACTGTCCGAGCTTATTACAATATTTTTTCTACTAAATATATAGCTTTCGTTCAACAATAATGGCTGAAATTTCTATAATTTCTGCAAGGAAAATCGTCGCATATATACGCAGATGGATTGCTATTCGAATTAAGGGTTGTGTTCAAAATATACCAGATAAAGCTCTAGAATTCCTTTTAAATAAATCTGTATAGATAGCTACTTAATTTTTACACGCTATCTTGCTTTTCCAATCTTCTCTGCTAGAAACAGATGTTATGAAGGACTTGAAGTTAAAATTTTAAAGCATTTGGTCGGAGATCAATTCATAGACAATTTTGTTATAAACACATAATCTCCTGTGACCTAGATCGTTATATCTCAACTCCTAGGTAATTATACTTCGAAGTATTTGTGCTGTCAGAAAGGCTTCTGCTTCTATAATAGAGTGGAGGTAAGTCCAATTGACACTTAGACAATATATTTACCTCCAATGAAGATTACAATGTCATCCGCATATCCCTGGCAAAAGTATACAGCTAAGTTAATATCTACAATGAGAGTATCAACTACAATGCTCCAGAGGAGTGGGAATAGTACTCCCCCCTTGAGGGCATCCTTGCGTTGCTGCTACAGCCAAAGTAGCACAATTTAGAGTAGTTATTATACGTCTTGATTTTAACATATTCATAATTCACCCACTTGTGGTGGGGTTGATATTATGTCTATCTGTCGCATCTTTAACTGCCCCATACTTAATTCTGTTGAAAGCACCTACAATGTACAATGATGCTAACATAACATTCTTTATTTCCAGAGAGTTTTCTATGCGGCATACTATCCGGTTTGAAGCGGTTTCAACAGATCAGCATGTTGATTCCTGTGAAAGGGTTTAGTTTGCAGTGAACCATCTCTAATATTACGATCACCAGTCTTTCTAAAGTTTTTAGAAAAATCGAAGTTAGGCTAATCGGTCTAAAAGCTTTCGGTGTATATCATATGAAGCTTTTCCAGGTTTAGGTATAAAAAATACTTTAGTCAGTCTCCAAGAAATAGGTATATATTTAAGGTAAGATTCCCTGAAATTATTTCACCTAATCTTTGTAGTATGGCTAGGAAATAGCATCCGCACCAGTACTTTTATAGCGCTTAAATTTTGATTTAGCCCATCTTACTTTATCCGTTATAACTATTGCCTATACTTTATTGCATTTTTCAATAGTGGCAATTACATTGTCTGTTTCAAATGATTTTTTAGCTGGATTCTTATCTTTTACACAGTCAGGAAAGTGTGTGTCCATAAGATATTGGACAGTTTCCTGAGGAGTATCTATATAACTACCATCGGATCTTTTAAAGGATTCGGGTTGGTAGTGACTGTTTTTAGAGAGAATTTTGTGCATTCAGCAGGTATACTTCATACTTGTGATCTCGCCACAGAAGTATCTCCATGCATCTCTATTAGCTTTTTGCAATTGGTTTCTTTATTTTGATCTTGCCGTGAGCATAAGATTTTTATCTGCTTCAGCATTAGATCTTTTTGCTCTATTTTCACATCGTCGAAGATGTTTTCGTAACCTTGCTAAATCCCTGTTCCACCAAGGTTTATCCTGGTTTTGGATTATGGTTTTATTTGAGCAGGCTACGTTGAAAAAACTGCCAAGATTTTTTTGAATACTACTATTTACTTGTAAATATCTGAGGTTGTAACAGGTCTTTCCAAATTTACTGAAAGTGTATTTTGAATGGAGGCTTTAGAAGTCTCCCAGTTCTTACTTCTACAATTTTGTACTGGCTTGCAGATACCTTCAGAATCTATAACAAAACGTATTCATTTGTGGTCTTACATGCTAACTTCAGGCGATACATTCCTATCAGTTATACCTTGCATACCAGCCGAAGCCAGTGTCACCTCTTCACCTCACCTCTTGTCTATTTTAATAATAAAATAATTTTTACTTCAAATCCCACTATTTAAGTTCAATAATCACTGCGATTTTGTATTATGCAAAATCACAGATTGATTTATATATTTTATTATTATTACCCCTATATAGGATACAATTTCTGTTTTTTAATTTAAATTTAAATTATACAAATTTTACAAAAATATTGTAGTCTATATAAATTAAATTTTATATTAAACATTGAAAAGCAATTATTAAAAAAAAAACGAATTCAAACATATACTTAAAAGGAATACCATTCCAAATTATATCTATGCTGTTTGTTTAAACGTTCATATGTCGAGTAAATTTCCCATGTCTTGCGTAATTTGTCGGAAACAGATTGCTTCAAGAATCAGCGTTCAAGTTTGTTTTCAACATTTCCTCGTAAACCCGTTTTCCGTTTTTTTCCTATTTTTGTATACACATCTTTTCATTAAATGCAACCCTACTCGCGTCACTCCAACTTGACGGTATGTGTATAAAGTACAGCACTGAATTGGCATTCCATTTTTTGCGAATCTCAATAAAGCCAGGCGCCAGTAACCCTCACCACCCCCGCCTGGCGAATTTTTTTATATTAGATTTGCAGGAAGTCAGCATTTTAGGGCACACATTATATTAAGACACACGCTCTTCCTTCGAAATGATTGCAATATCTAAAGTATATTATAATAGGAAAAAAAGTATGTATATTCCATAAATTATGTGATGAAGACGAATCTCCGATTTCCGACTCCGGAATTGCGAGTATATAGAGGTCGAGCATTCGCGCGCACTGAATCCGCAGATTGCGTTATTAAATTGCTTTTTGCTTCTATACGTAAGCTATCGGAATTAAATCTATGCTCGACTATGCTTCCACATCTTATATTGAATATGTATAGATATACAGCAAATATATATTATATAATTTGTTGAAGAAAAACGCCCACCCTCGGGCAAGAGAAAAAACAAATCTTGGCGTACAAACATTGATTATAAAGATTGTGTTCGTTGTGGCCGCGGAGCCCGGCCCTTCGGCAAGACGTTGCGTAATTAAGATTCGTACAAGATTTACGCGCTTAGCGAGAAAGCGTATCGGCGACATGAGTGCCAGCATTAATGTTTGCGTGAAATATTGGTTGAGGCTGTCGCGTCGCGATGAAAATTTTAAATTGTGTTTCGAGTATCATAATATATTTCAACATAAAAAATGCATATAGCATATATACCTGATCCAAACACGCAATTTAGTCGTGCCCACAATATGTATAATGGGACAAAATATATATAGCATTATAGGATTTATTTATTATTTAAATTTACACGTGAGAGTACTAAAAACATGGTGCATGGGAAACGGTCTGCTCGATCCTGATATGAATGCACAAACATTTATCCGCTGACGAAAGAGTGGCGGACACGCGCGCTCGCTGCAGAGAGATGGACTTGCAAAAAACCGTGGCTGATGATGATGCTACCATTTATATAGTATATATATATATATATTTTGCATAAACTCTTTTATTGTTGTAGGTAGTGGTTGCGTGAGCATGTTGTGCCGGGAATATGTTATGGAATCGACATACTCAAAAAGATCGAACATGACATGGTGTGGGAACACTTGAGAGCTAGAACGAATTGAAAAAGACTGCGGCGAAATGTTTAGTGCGGATTTATGAATTTGGCCAAATGCTGAGATAAATTTATAAATTCTCCTGTATTTCGGAAAAGGCGGTGTTTTAACACAAAATATAGTTTATGCTTGGAAATTTATTGATGTTCTTGAAAAGATAAATGGAAAAATAAATGGTTTATATTTAAAGAAAAATATGTATTTTTACAAATACATATATTTAAGTACAATTATTTGAACCAGCGTTGCCAACTCAAACACATGAAATATTTTTGTATGCTTCACAAAATATCCGTGTTCTATATATTTTATCTGTCAACATTTCCGTGCATATAAAAAATGTACAATAATAAATTAAAAAAAAAACTTTATTTTTAAATTTCTTAAATTTTTGCGAAACAAAAAAAAAGTTTCTAAAACAAATACTTTTTGCCAGTATGTTTCTTTTTACAATTATTTAGCATATAAAAATTCTTTAATTTTCTATATTTCGCTCGATATTTACAATTTATTTATAAAGGAAATATACATATATAATACAAAAAAAAATTGTTAGAACATTTTTTTGAAAACTTAAAATTTCTGTGTATTTAGCGTGTGTTTCCGTGTATCCGTGCATAGAATAAGGCCAACTTTCCGTAGAGCACGGAAAATTCCGTGTAGTTGGCAACGCTGATTTGAACACTATTTTTTAATTAAAATCAAAAACAGTCTAAAATGTAATACAAATTATAATCAGTCTACCTCTTCATCGTTTGCATTTGCTTAAATGTTGGCCCACAATAATTTTCAGCACAACTTTCTTAATTTAAAAAAGGTCCAATCTATTTATCACAAGCGACAAGCAGCCACAAACATTAAATTTGTACATATGCAGAGGATTTTTTTGAATCAGCTTTTTGTTCTTGCGCCTGTCCAATAACTAATGTTCTTTTTTACCAAATGCATCCATGAAATACGCCATATTTTCATCTAAAAACATCAAACTATTGAGAACGACACACGTCCCACAATATTAAAAAAGGTATTAAAATTAATAATTTCGTTTAACCCATATGGGTACAATATATATTGTATGTATATACATATATATATATGTACAGGAGAGCGAAAAAACATTATAATTCTCTAATTGAGTTTATATTCATCGACCTTCTATACAATATTATTTAATGCTAAAAATTAAAAAAATTTACCATTTTTAACTTTAGATGAATCTGCTACTACCCGCTATGTGTTTAGCGTCGATAGGGGATCTTTTTTGCAAATCATATATAGTGTAGAATTGTGTACGAATTTCAGGCATTCGAAGTACGTTTTTAATTTAGTGTTTTTCCCTAATACGATACACAGTCCATACGATTTTAATTTTGCATAATCCAATTAACTTGTTGGCTAACTTCTCTAAGATTGATCGTTGCAATCTGTGTTTTGATGTAGGGTAGACTGGGGTGAAGTGTGACAAGGGTAATTTGTGACAGTGGCCATTACTGTGGCCAATACTGTTCAATATTTTATAATATGTAGTACTACATTTTGGTCCGCATTTCATATTTGTTTGTTCGAACATTATCTCAATTCAGTTTGTGCAAGTTAAAGTGGACAAAAAAAATAAAATTTTAAAAACAAACAATTGGGTCATGGATCCCAAAATATCAAAAAAAAAAAAAAAAATTAAAATATGTAATATTTAAAAAAAAACTGAAGCTTTAATAATGCGTGATTGGTAAATAACAGGCCAAATCAAGCAATGTATTGAAGGCAACGGAAGTGTCAGAAAGCAGGTGTAGTGGCTAAATAAAAGACAAAAACACACCTAAAATTGATAAAACAAATATAAAATTTGTTTTTCCCAACGTATTAAAAATGGCACGTAAAATTACATATTTTACTGTTACGAGGTGTATCTTTTTAAATACACGATTTTTGAATTAGCTACATTTTTCGACATTTTTGGATGTCATTTTTTAAGGGTTTTTTTGGTTCGTTATTTTATGTATATTGTTGCTGTTGTGTTATGATGAGGAAGGGGATAAAATCGTTATTTATCGAAATTATGGTCGGCTCTAATGACATTTGAAGCATTAGGCTAACACAATTAATGCAAATCCTAAAAAATATATTTTTTAAAGTAACGGCTACCTTACTTTAAAAATTATGTTTTTTAAGATTTGCACCAAAAATTAAATAAACAAATAATTCTTGAAAAAAAGGCTTTGTACAAAATTAGCAGTGTAATAGGTTAATTGACAATAATTTTGTACTGCTTTGAAATAAAAGCTTAGTTTTTCCGATGTATTTGTACTTTGAAAAATGTTGCCTACAACAACAAAGCAAAAAAAATATTATATATTTCATGATAATATTTTTTTGGGATTTTGTTTTTAGGGCACACATTTCATCGAATATAATATTGATTTAATTTTTTTGTGGGTTACATAAATTTACAAAAACATTTTATAAGTCATTTAAATCATCCGAATCGGAGGTAAGCCTAATGAAAAGTATATGCTTTCACTTAAAAATACGGGAATTAAATATAATAGTAGATACAAAATTTAATCTTTATTTTACGTTATAAATAAAATTGTAAGTACAATTTGATTTTGAGAAAGAAATATCGCGGTTAGACATACATCTGACATGGTAGGGACATAGACCATAATAAGGACTAATGCTATTTCACAATATCCATTAAAATTAATTACAAATCACATACTTAATTGAACTCTAAAACTAACTTATACATATTCCCTAATTAAAATTCATATTTAATGTGTTCTACCTAAATATATACATATATTCGTATTTCGTAAACATTCGAAACAAAAGTCAAACAAATCCCGAAGAATTACTTTAAATTCTCTGTGAAGCCAAATGCACTTAATTTCGGTGAATGTATTTGTAAAGCTACTTTTACAGCTTAGAAATGTGCACTGTGCAGAGCAGTGAATACACACATGTGCTCTTGTACCGCCATTTCAGTGCGTTCCTCACCCTCACGCTCTCTCTCTTTCTCTCTTGCTCTCTGGTGCTGAAATAAATGTTATATTCTCTTAAGCCCAAAAGCTTTTCGACTAATCCGTGAAAACTATGCGTGCACATATATATTAATATATATCACAACGTGCATTTGTAAATGTATGTACTATACAAGTGAATATACACACGTATAGTATCATCAGCATCACATTGTCTCAGAATCATTTCGACCGGCCCAAATTATTTTGTTAATTATTAAAACTTATTATTTTTTTTTGGAGCAATTAAAAAAATACATCTGGTATAAATAAAATGAGTGTATTGGACAAGATAGTGAAACACCTAATTCCGGAGTATATAGATATTTAACTATTAGGCTATTTTAACGACAAAACTATTTAACGAAAGCCAGAAAACTGTCCGTAATTACAATGTTGTTGTTTTTTAATAGTCTCTTCAAATTATATCGTCCATTCCTTCACGACACCTTTGTATATCAAGAAATATCAAGTTAAATGGAGAAGTCCAAACTAGTGCTTAACTCTAGGCAGAAGATGCAAATCATCATGAAAAGCTAATATAGGTTGTCCTATCATGCCTTTGCTGAGGCACCCAACATCTAGCATTCTCTTAAACTCTTTGTTTGTTTACTTACAGGTTATCTAGCAAAAAAATCCAAAAATATTTAATTGTGCCAAACATATAAATGTACGTTCAAAAAGTTGTAAAGTATAAATTGTTGCAAAACAACATTTTTGTTATTTGTGGTTTTAAATATTTAAATAATGCTAATTGCTGGCGCGGATTCTAATGCGGCCTAATTAACCTGTCATCCAATCCAATCGAGCTAAGACTTGCTCCATTGACTTGTTGCCGATGACAATGCATTCTATTCAATTTTTCCCTACCTCTTAATAGCCAAATATGTTCAAAACCAATAATTGGTCAAAATAGGTGTAAATTTAAAATACACTAGATTAAGTAATTTTTGTAAAAAATATCTGCTTCTTTACATTTTACCCTTTGCTGCCCAAATAATGTTAGGGGTCAAAGTTAGTTACATATATACCAAGAAAATAAGAGTTGAGAATTTATATAAAAATAATGTTTTTTAGAGTTGATTAATTAATACATATAACTGACTGACTACTGACGGACTTACTCTGGAACGCTGCATCGATCATATATGTTAGTAGGCAAAGTTACTATGCTTATATACCAGCGAAGATAATAAAAATTGACATTGCATCATTGTCGATGGCTTTAGCCGCGGCATAACATCTAGTTTATCATATTATTGTTATTAATTATTATTAAATATTTTGTAATTTTCTCTATATATATATACATAAGGGTGGCCGTAATATGAGTTTTGAACGAATTTTTATCGGGCCGCCCCTCAAAAATGCTCCAAAGAAATAAAAAATATTATAGATTTTTTTCAGAATTTTAAATTGATATATAACCCTCGATCACAAGGGTCAAATATATTCCATATAAAATACAAGGAATTTATCTGACTTTTTAGCTAGTATTTAATTATTACACTAAACATGGGCCTATAAAATTATTATTCATAGAATTGTGTCTACAAGACTGACGTAACAATTTTAAAATAAAATTACTCCCCTACAATAATTGCCGTGTTTTGTTTGACAAGGCTTCATTTTATTTTGACTTTTTTGTAAGTAAAAATTAACCCACCTCCGAAACTAGGCTTTTGATAAGCCGAATTCGAACTAATTTAATTCTGCGTACTAATAATTTCAAAATTTGAAAAGTTTCATTAAAAATAATTCAGTGGATTCTTTTGACGGTTGTATGATAAAATAAAGTAATATATTTGTTTATAATTGTTTTGCCTAAAATATAACCAACAGATATGTAAGAACCAACACAGTCAAATATCCATCCCTTCTTTAGAAGTGTTTTTATTTTTGTATAAAAAAGATTATATGAAAAAAAAACAAATAAATATGATCAAATAAATGTTTTTTTTAAATAACCACACCAAATATTAAGGTTAGAAAAGTAATTTTATTTTTAAATTGTAACATAATTTTCGTAGACTAAATTCTTTGAATTTTAGTTTAATAGGCCCGTAAATAGTCCTACAATTAAATACTAGTTAAAAAGTCAGTAAAAATCCTTGTAATTTATACAGAAATATTTAACCCTTGTTGTCGAGGGTTAAACATCAATTTAAAATTCTAAAAAATTCCACAATTTTTATTTTTGTTTGGAGCATTTTTGAGGAGCGGACCGATAAAATTTCGTTTAAAACTCATATAAAGTCCACCCAAAAATGCATTCTATTGCATTTTATATATTACTCAGTAATTATTGTTTAGTGCAAATAATATTAAATAAATAAATAAAACCATATGTCCGATTCGAAATGGATATAAATCCCAAAGACTTTATGTCTTATGGCCATTTAAAGATGTTTCTGTTTAAAAGAGCTCATGTTCAACTTGTATCAAATCTTAAAATGTAAGCAAAAGACAAGCAATCTTCTAGCGCGCTACCGCGCGATTTTCTTTTGGCACTTCGCGCCGTTTTTACTAAAAACACAAAAAGCAATCAATACAATAATGTTAATATGAATAATGCTTCTTCAAATGG
>JAAAKO020061778.1:0-10194 GCA_010015015.2 Bolitophila cinerea | reverse complement strand
TATACGATGCAGATGCCGGCAGGCATATATTTGGCACACACAAATTTTTGGTATACATTATATATTATAATGGGTTTATGGTTGATTTTTTTAGTTTTAGATTTAAGTAAATGTAGTCAGAAGGACTCTTCTCAAGTCGTTCATACATTTCTTACCTTAAAGAAAAAAATGTGCTCACACAAATACCTAAATAAAACAGATCGATTCAAAGTAGCCAAGCACAGTCGCATATAACAGAAAAAACTATTAAAATTAAATATTACGCGTTAATTATGATTATTTCTTTTGTAAAACGTGTATAATAATGTTGTACTAAATTAAATTATATTTAAATTTTAGGTTTTATGTCCTGGAATGTTGATAAAAACCACGTGGACCTGGAGGAGGAGTTGAACACTATAACTTTAAACGCTCCGGAAGGCGAAGAGGCTAAACACGGTGAGTCATTGGTCATCAAAAAATCAATCTATACTATTTATAAGTAATTAGAGATTCGGTTAAATGTCATTTCTATATAGTATGTAAATGATATTTGTATATATACGAGTAACTATATAAAATATAATGAAACAACTATTCTCTAAATATCCAACTTATATAAATCTAAGTTATATGTTAATTAATATATATAATTAACTTTTTTGTTTGTAGTTGTTAAAATCCATGTGTATAATTTTTCTGGTATATGTTTAACATACTAAAATATTTACTAACTTACAGTTATATACTTATTAACACAAAGAATTGAAATTAAACATTACGGACAACTATGACGCCATGTCTGCGTTTATAGAGTCTCGATCGATTTTTCAGCTCAAAACAAACAATGTATTATAACTCTAGATTAGATGGACGTCGAGAGCTGAGAATATTTTTGTAATATATTCGTATATAGATATGTAGTAAATACAATAAATAAACTTTACTAAGTTAGATACACTAAAAGAACAATAAAATGTCAAGAAAATAAATATATATATATATATACTGATTATTATATATATATATATATATTATATATTATATGTGCAAAATTCGATCATTTGATAATGTTACCATGTCGGGAAAATATGTAGAATTTAACATAAATGAGTATGAGTTTTTATTGGAGCACGGCACGACATTATTATGCAACGAATGTGTATGTATTTTACAATTTAGCACCAATATAAAAATTTGCGCATAAGTACAGAGTGTATTATTATATTATATAGTGCAGTTTGAGTATGTTGTTGCAGGTATTTAGATAAAATAACATAAGTAATATAACATACTATTTTGGTATACAATATATTTATAGTGTTTTTTAATAATTTATTTAACTATATATACTTTATACATAGGTGAACGCCTTATACAGTACGCAAGTGAAAATTTGGTCACGGAGATACTGATTCATCCACAGTATAATACTTTAATACAGTGCATGCGAAACTTGTTGAGTAGCTTTACCAGGCATAGGCACATCATCCATGCTGGATACACATTCTCTGGCAATGGATCCTGGATACTTCAGGTATTTTACATTATTGAAAATTTTAGCATTATAAATAATTGTTATTTTTTGTTCTTTCAGGATGGCACGTTCTCTGTGTCCGATTTCTCTGAAGCTTTTCAGGATAATGAAGTCCAGCGTGTGCTTAGAGCATATCCGGATACAGTGTCCATGGACATTCACTGTGACTCGGCATCAGGTCTCTGGGCAGCTCTTCCTGATAAAAACTTTACCAAAAGCTGCAACATTCGAATAAACCCTAACGGCGTGCTGAACGCGGATAGTGTCCGGATTAATGCTTTTGTGGGTAAGATATAAACGGCTTATTTTGATAATTACAATTTTAAATATATAGTAATTGACAAAAATTATTTGTGTTTGTACAGATTATGTGGCCCCGATGCTCGTGTCAGCTTCCTTGAACGATTTGCTGGAGAGTTCAGATGTTGTCGGCAACATTCGATTTAGCCATCCTACACTTTATGTCTTCCCAGGAGGTCAAGGTGATGCTGCACTGTTTGGTATTAATGGATTTAATATGCTCGGTAAGTCAATTTATTTTAATTCTAAATTTAAATATTTGTATTTTAATGTTTTAGTCATTTAAAAATAAAATAATGAAACCAATAAAACAAAAATGAAATATATATTCCAGTCGATGGTGGCTTCAATCGTAAAGCATGTTTTTGGGATTTTGCGCGACACTTGGATCGTTTGGACGCAGTGCTAATGACACGCATAAACAATAGTAACATTCAAGGCTTGAGCTCTGTCATCGAGCGCAAACGCACTTCTAATGTATATCCTCAAATAGGACACTTTTTCTGTAATATACCCGAGTCACGAAAAGTCAATGGAAATTCAGTGGTGTCGGACAAAGACTCTCTTGTAATTGACTTAATTGAATCAGGGCAAGGGCTAGTGAGTGACTTAAAGTTAATTAACCTAAAACCACAGACGTGCTATCGCGACGTTGAACCAATGAACTTATATCATAAAGTTGGTCATGGTACATTGGATATGTACGTTATCAGCCCTGGAAGAGATTCTAAAGAAGTCAAAGACTTTCTTCAGAAATGGTCGTCTAACGACAAAAAGCTCTTTAGCACCAAAGATTCAAAGGAGTTCCAGTTTCCAATGCAAAATATTGTTTCGATTTGTGCTCTACTTGTTTGGCAACCCGCTAACCCAGATGACACTATAACACGTATTCTTTTCCCTGGCAGTACACCTGACTACAAGATCATTGAAGGCCTAGAAAAGATAAAGCATCTAGAGTTTATGAAGCATCCAATATGCACAGCTAAGAAACTTGTTCCATCTATTACCACAGCACCACTGTATAGTCGAAAAGTAATCAAAACTGTTCCAATTGATAAAGTCTCGATCGGAGAGTCCATATTTCCGTCCAAATCGAAGACACATTTATCAGATCATGTCGACAACAAAATGAAAAATTCTATGCAGTCTGACAATAAAATTAAAGAATCTATTCTGAACGCGGAGCAAGAATCTGAAAAGAATCAAATAATAGAATCTAAGATAGTTACCCCAAAGAAAATTAATTCTATTGAAGAGAAAATTTCAGATGATACCAGTGAAAAAAAAGACACAATCACTGATGAGTCAGCTTCAGAGAAAAAGGATGGTATTGAAGACACACACGATGTTTACCATCTCAAGAAACAAGATGTCGAAAGTACTAAGCCAAAAGTAAAGAGAAATACTAAAATTGAAAGTGTTTCCAAAGTAGCTGCTATAAAATCACGTATTGCGCCTCGGTCAATGGACAAAAAGAATATAAAACGTGATCCATCTGAAAAAAAGGAAATACCAAAATCCAGTCCGACAGCAACACCAAAGAAATCATCAGTACGACCTATAATTTCCCAAGCAATGGTTGGCTCGGAAAAGGAATCAGGCATCAAGCCTAAGGTTGTGTCACGCATCAATCGTTCAAGTCCAAATAGTACACCGGCTAAAAGCACAAAAGAAGCTAACAATCGAAAAGTATTGGAATCCAAGCAGAAATCTAAGGTTATAGTTAAGCGTGAAACCGTCAAAACTGTAGTTCCAGAAAAGAAGGATAACAAAGGAGAACGTAAACCGATTTCGCATAGAGGCAAAGGTTTGTCGCCATCCCAGAAAGGCCAGAATTTAAGTCCAGTTAAGTTGATACGCCCAAAATCTGAAAAAGATAACATTATTCGTAAAACAAAACTCGATAAAGGAAGTCCCACAGATTCTATTAATATTTCGTCTCCCATTGCGGTTGATATATCTACCAACCAAACAACCCCAACTGTAGACATCGAAGGTCTTAAACAACGTGAACTGGATGATCTCAAGGAAGAACAAGATGCTGTTCGAGAAATTGAAGCTGTTTTTAAACGTGAAGAGATATCTAAAAAGGTGGAAATTTTGCCAAACCATCGAGAGGTATTGGAGCAACAGGAAAGTGCAGCAGAAGTCGACGAAGAGGACGAATATCTTATTATCGAAAAAGAAGAGATTGAGCTATATACAGAGGATTCTATCAATGATCAAGAGAGTAGTTTAGCCAAAGAGGAAGAGATATTAAAACACCAACGCGACTCTCAAGAATCAGAGAAAAAACGTAAAACAAGTCTTGAAGTAACCGAAGAAGAGAATAAAAACAAAGAAACAAGTGGTGAGCACAAAATTGAAGTCATTGAACCAGATTCAATTGAAGGACATGTGGCAGATCTAAGTATAACGGAGAAAGATCAATTGAAAGAAGATGTACAAGATATAATAAGCTCGGCCAAGCAAATTGTAATTGCTAAAGGTTCTGACTCACGTGAGGAAGCAGCTGCAAAAACTGAAGAAACTTCATCACCTACGCCAGAGGATAAAATCAGTAGCACTAAGAAAACTAGCGACACAAAAGATGATGGTGAGCCTTCAGGCGGTAACAAAGACGGTCAACCAAATTTGCCAGAAAGTCAGCCATTTTCAACTACATTTGAATCGGGAGCCACAACGGCTCCAACTCTTCCCGAAGATGAACGTATACCATTAGACAAGATCAAAGAAGATCTTGATACTGAAGAAAAATATGATTTTGAAGAGACCAAAAAAATGGAAATTCCGAAAGCCGACGTTCAACCAAAGATGAGCACCTCTGTGGAACGTATAGTTCCAACTAAAATGCACTTTACTACTCAACATCCTCACCTACGAGACGTTGTGAAAACACCTGACGAAGTTGCAGATTTACCGGTACATGAAGAAGCAGATATCGAAGCTTATGAATCCTCTGAGGATGCTTTGGACGACAAGAGGATAAAGAACAAGGATGAAGCGGATGAAGCTGCAATTCAAAAAAGTATTTATATTTCTTCTAATGTTAATGAACCAAGTGTAGAAATTCAAAGGGATTTGGTTGTCATTGACAACCAATTTACAATGAATGATACAGAAAAATATAAAATACATGATACTGTAGAAAAAACAATAGTTTTAGATGTAATGAGTGACGATGAACTAATTGAAAAATGTGAAACGGAAGGTCGCAAGGAGAAGCATGTTAAAGAAATCAAGGAAGAAGATGACAAAGAAGAAGATAATAAAAAAGTAGATGAAGAATATGGTGATCAAGAATCAATTGAAAATAACATTCCAATTAAACTAGAATCTAAAGTATCACCAGATTCTACAAAAAAAATTGATGTAACGGGAATTAAAGAGAAGATTTCAGTCCCTGCTGAAAAGGTAGAATATGCTGTTGAGAAATTAGGTCAAAGCTTTGAAAACACACTAAAAGACGTTTCATCTAAGGAATTTAAATTAACTGGTTACAATGTAACAGAAGATCAACATGTAGTCGTTTCAGAAGAACAGAAAGAATTTAAGACCGAAGCAATAAAAAATGAGGATATTTCAGAAGGTGAAACATCTTCTACAACCAAAAAAAATGATTACAATGTGAAGGAAACTGCAGATACGGCTGTTAAAGAAATTGTGGGAGATATAGAAGACGTAGTAGAAGTCTACGACTACAGTCATCCCTACTATATTAAACACTATCATACAGAACTTCGTGAGACACATATCACACAGCTTGATTCGCCAGTGACCGAAAAAGAAAAGATATTTGACTTAAAAGTTCTAGATAAATTACATGAGCACTCTGACGAAAGTCAAACTGGAGATGATTTTCAATATACTTTCGAACGGGAGGATTCCAACTTAAATGATATTAAAGAGGAAGAGGAAGAAGACCGATACTCGCCACGCGAAACTCAGTTTGCTGACTCCACCAAGTCGTCTATGGAAGTAACAGAGCTATTTATCAAGTCGTCTATTTCACCTGACGTTGATGGTCAACCAATAAGAGCAGTTTCACCAAGAGAAGAAGAAGTATTAAAAATTGTTGTAAATGTAGCCGAAGTCTTAAAATCTGATAAACCTATCACTGAGATTATACCAGATTTCAGTGAAGAAGAACTGGAAAAACGATTGCAACGCAGTGTGAGCCCTCGTTCTGAAGATGATGGTGTGACTGTTCAAAGAATGTTAGTAACTGCCAGTAGTGAAGACGGTGGGGAAGAAATTGAAATTTGCCCAGAGGGCACTATAAAATTTAGCCCCTCTTCAAATACTCCCGAAATTCTGTCTGGAAAGAATACACCAGACCTTACAAAAGATGATAGAGAATTAAAATCCGAAATAATAACATCAGATTACAAATCCACTGATCAAGTAAAAATATCTGAAAAGCCAGAACAATTAATTGATGATGCTCAATTCACAGAAATGTATAAAGAAGAAGAAAAAAATATTGAACAATACTCTAAACTAACTGATATTGCACCTGAAAAGTGTATTGATATAGTTACGACAGATAAAATAGGTTTAATGGATAAAAATGATATCCAACCAGATATGAGCCATATTTCCATAAAACCAGAATCAATATCAAGACCCGAAACTGGTATAAGTATTTCCAATCAAAATGTAGGTTCAGATGAAACATCTGATATTAAATCAAAACCTGAATCATTAGATCCAGTGGACTCTCGAAGAGAGTCTGCAATAAGTTCGAGCGAAAAAGATTACACTCAAGATGAAAGTTCATTGGATGAAGAAAAGCTTGAAGGGTCACAAACAGTAGATGATTGTGATGTTTTATTAGCATCAGCTTTCCAAAATAAATTGTCAGAAGATGTTATCAGCGAACATAAAATGGATGATCAAATGAGGAATGAGTCAAACATCAGTCAAAAGTCTCGGCCTGAATCAATTATAAGCCATTTTAGCGATGTATCTGAACCTGAACTGCAGTTAAAAGATAAATCACCTGAATTAGAGATATTAAAATCTACAACAGATACTATAGTCAAAGTTGACTCTCATATTTTGATAGACCCTAGGCCAGGTTCAATAACAAGTAATGAAGGGGACCAAAAGTCTATTATTGAGAAAATAATACATACAATTTCAAGCGATTTCAGCCAAAATAGACTACTCGAAGAAAATATTATTGATACCCGATCTAGGCCAGAGTCTACTGTTAGCAATGCAAGCTTTAAAGGAAATGTTAATGAAAAGAAATCAGATGACAAGATTGATTCAAGACCAGAGTCTGCAGCTAGCCATGTCAGCTTGAAGACAGATTTAGAAGAAAAGAAGATTGATATCCAATCAGGAGCTGCCTCAGTTGCAAGTCATGATAGCGTTGCTGCTCTTGAAGTAAAATATACCACATCAAGACCAGAGTCTGCAACTAGCCATGTCTGCCTAAAGGGAGATTTATCTGATCAAAAGAAATCAGATGACAAGATTGATTCAAGACCAGAGTCTGCAGCTAGCAATGTCAGCTTGAAGGAAGATTTAGAAGAAGACAAGATTGTTATTCAATCAAGAGCTGCATCAGTTGCAAGCCATGATAGCGTTGCTGCAAATGACAAGATTGATTCTAAATCAGTCTCTGCAGCTAGCCCTGTCAGCCTGAAGGAAGATTTGTCTGATCAAAATAATTCAGATGACAAGCTTTATACCCGTTCCAGACCGGAGTCTGCTGTTAGCCATGTAAGCTTCAAGGCAGAAGACAAGATTGAAATGCAGTCTGGAAATAGTTTAGTTGCAACTCATGATAGCGTAGCATCTCTAACAAGCAAAGATATCACTTCAAGACAAGAGTCTTCTTTTAGTGTTTCAAACGAAAGCATAACTGCAACCGAGAGCAAAGAAATTAAATCACGACCTGAATCAGTTGCTTGTCATGATAGCTTAGATAGCTTAAAAGCAAGTACTTTTGATGAAACTAAATCTGATGTTTTTATTGAATTATCGAAAATTGATTCAAAAACACCGTCTCGTCGTGAATCATGTGTAGACCGACCCACATCTGGACTTAGTGACAACAATGATGAAGATTGTAGCATTACAATTAAAGAATCTCGATCTAAATCAGTTTCATCAATAATGATGACGAGTATGTACAAGCCCGAAGGTTTTGAGACATTGACTACATGTGATGAGTCTGAATCGGATTTTGAAAACTATAAAGTGGAAAATACTAAACTTCAAGAAGGAGAAGATATAGGTGAAATAGAAAATTTTAAGTTGGGGACTGGCGAAATAGGAAATCTACGTCGATCTAGTGCAAGAGTAGAACTGTGTCAAATAGAATGTTCAACGCCAAAAGAAAGTTCTGGTAAATCGAGCCCATTTACACTTACTTCAAATTCGGATAGTAAATCAATTCCGTCATCTTTCGGACATGAATCGGGAATTGATTCAGCTGAATCATCACCAAAACCAACTTCACCGTTTCCAAAGGGTATTAAAAATCTGCGAGTTGAAGAATTGCCAGAAATCTCTGGACATACAACACAAGATTTGAAACGGATTTCCACCCCAGATCAAGACTATGATAGTTCAGATAATACTACCACTGGAAATACGCCAGTCACTGTAGCTTCTGAAACTTGTGCTGCTAAATCAAATCAATTACATTGTCTAAAAACCACTTTTGATACACTTCCGAAGGTAAAAGAAATTGTACTAGTCAAATCAGAGTTTCATAGCTATACACCAGCTAGCGATGAATATGATGACGTGCCATCCCCGCGATCGGACGTAAGTTCTGATCCAGCATCAGGAAGATTTGTAGCCGGTTGGATTGGCCACGATAGTAATATAGGTACCGATGATTATGTCGAAGCATCTTCATTAAGTTCTGCATCACAGATTGCTCATTCGCCAACCTTAAAGTTCACATATGACATTGACTTTGATCTTCATCGCTCTGGATCTGAAGTGAGCAAACGGTCAGACATTGATATTGATGACAGTCAAAATGATATTCCTCCCGAGTACGGCAGTGTTGAAGCAGCATCTGCTCGATCAATCATTTCAACTTACAAGACAGATCCAATGAGTGTGTCATTTTATGGAACGCTTCCTGAGTCTTCGCCTATTCCAATAACCAGTGTGCGCACAGTTATCACAAAGCAGTACGACGACTACTCTTCCCCTGACTCAAGTAAATGTATTTCACAGGAGTCGCACTCAGTCCGAACTGGGGACCATCAGTTCTTAGACGAAGCGGATGTAGACTTTGAAAAGGCATTAGAAGAACATCGTCAGGCGGTTGGGACCGATGTGATGTCGTCCGTTACGTCAAAGTACGAGTTTTCACCGTCTAAGCTGACAATGGCCTCTTCATCTATTGGCCTGGATTTCCCATTGGAAGATGTTTTAAAATTAAAATCTGGTGTCGATCTTACCAAAACAACTGTTAAATGTCCAGTAGAATCTAAGGAAAATACAGATGAGGAGCAAAGTAATACTATCCCTACTGCTTCCAACAAGGATGTTGAAGATCGCATTGCTTCCTGGGGTAAACCACTGGGTCTTCCATCTCCAGCACCTTATCCTGCCGAGAATCAACTCACGCCAAAGAAGGAGCGCAAACTTATACAGAGCAAAACGAAGTTAAATAACGAAAAGAACCTGCGCAAACAATCTGAGTCTCCCAACAAACCCGGCAAGAAAATTGAGCCAATTTACATGGATTTAACATACGTTCCGCATAATGGAAACTCATACTATGCTCACGTGGAGTTCTTTAAAAGAATTCGGGCTCGATACTATGTTTTTTCGGGCACAGAGCCCAGTAGGGACGTGTACAATGCTCTATTAGAAGCAAAACAAACATGGGAAGACAAGGATCTAGGTAAGATTTTTAGTATTTTTCTATTATTTATAATCATTATCAGTAAACGCTTATAATTTTTGCAGAGGTCACAATAATTCCTACATACGATACCGACGTCCTGGGATATTGGGTCTCTGAGAACGAGGACATGCTTGCCAAATATCATATTGATCTTTCGCCATCTGCATCACGTTGCACAATAAACCTTCAAGACCACGAGACCTCGTGTTCCGCTTATCGTCTTGAATTTTAGGCTACGGGGGTTTTCATAGCTTTTTCCTCATCCTTAAACTCACATTATTGTTCCGTTTAAACCAAATATCTATTTACGTATGCATAATGGGATTTATTTCAAACACACATTCAACATTTCAAAATTAACGTATATTTTTAAATACTGCAGACGTTACTCAAGTAACTCAATTAAATGTGGACCACTACTATTATATTAAAAGTGTGTGTTTATAATTTTTTATATATTCATTAAAAAATGTTTTGTTTGGGTAGCGTG
>JAAAKO020061767.1:0-10195 GCA_010015015.2 Bolitophila cinerea | reverse complement strand
TTACAACATAAACAAAAAATATTTGTTACTTAATGTCCTATAACTAAAAATAATAATATAATAAGTTTTAGTAAAAAAAATATATTAAATAAACACAAAACTCTATAGCGCTTATTAAAATAATTTAAAAAAAAGTAACACAAAATAAGCCTAAAATATTTTTTACAACATAAACTAAATGTTCTTGAATGATACAAACAACTTTTTTTGTCTGTGTATTTTTGGACCACTCTAGTGTGCAGGTGGGATGGTGAAGAGGTGGAATAAATCTGTGGCACGTAGACAACTGAGTGAGCCCTCTGTGCTTTGTTGTACTAGTAAACAAAACAAAATCTTCACTGGAAACAATACAATTCATCAAAGTATCGAATATTATATTATAAAACTTCTGTATATAGTCTGTTTCTTGAGGTATGAATAAATAAATTATAAATATTTTTAAAAGGTAATATAAACATAGAAATGTCCACTATAAATAACGAATTTCCTATCATAATTGATACAATGGTATGTCGTTTTTGTTAAGAAAAGCACTAAACAAGCAAAAACAAGCGAAAAACCTAATCAATCATATTTGGGTGGAAAGTGCTTTTATGTAAAAGATTTTAAAAAATCAAGTAAACACAAGCAATAAACAAGAATTAAACTAAGACAAAAATATGTTAAAAAAACTAGCAAAAAATGTTTTCTATTATTTTTTATAATTTATTTTCAAATTGTATTTTACAAATTGTATTTTACAAATTGTATTGTTTAAGATTTTTTAATAAATTGAATAGCACAAATTAAATTCTACAAATTGTATTTTAAAAATGTGTTATATACGAATTGTTTTTAATAATATTAACATATTTTTTTTTATTTATCTGTACTAAGAGGCATTCAATTACTCAACATATTTTTAGCGATAACTTAAAAAAACGGTATTATTCTTCAATACATTTCTTACAATATTTATAAAAGAACAATCAATGACATAATAATCAAAGGTTATTATATATTTGGAAATACATTTTAAGCATACAATCCTTTTTGATATACTCTCTACCAAAAAACAATATACAAGAACAAATTATTATCTTATAATACCGAATGTTCATATCTCGAGAAAAGTCCTAACACCGCCTAATCCATCAGAAAAGCTCGTAGCTATATGATTTCAAATCAATTTGTGGGAATCACAAAATTGTTGTATGTCCAATATAATATATATTCTTTATTGGTATTAATATTTTAGATTAGATTTATGATAAGTATTTTAATATTTACAATATATATTTATATATATACATATATTTATATTATATGAACCTTTCAGCTTGTCATCAAATAAGATCTCTGCATTTGACAAATATCGCCGTCCCCGAAATTGCGGATTTCCGTGATAAAGTAACGCTGTTGTGTGGTTACAATATGGGAACCCACACACTGAACTCCGTCAAGTGGTATAAAAATGATATGGAATTCTTTCGGTAAATATAAAATATTTCCTTTAATAATTTGTGAATACTTTAATAACTATTTTATTTTTGTTGTTATTTTAGATACACCCCGCTTATGTACCCAAGTATTCTGAAGTTCAACGTCGATGGTGTGGTTTTATCAAAGCAAACGTTTAACTGTGACAAAACAACATGTAGTGTTAGTTTGGAGCAACTTGAGTCTCGAACAAGTGGCTTATACCGATGTGAGATATCAGGAGATGCTCCTGAATTTAAACTAATTAGCAAATCAGCCAACATGACAATTGCAGGTAATGATTTCGCAGAATTACATTGAAAATCAAATGAAATTTCTATTTTATATGTTACCATTTCTGCCTATAGCTTTACCGAAACACAATCCCGAACTAGCCGGAATATCACACACGTACAGATTTGGCGAGTATGTCATAGGAAATTGCACTTCCGGCAAATCCAGTCTTGAAACGAATTTGAGTTGGTTTATCAATGATGAAGAGGTATTTCCAACATTATATCACATATAATATATTACATTTTCTAAGAATATAAACACGCACGTTCGCTTCAAAAGGTATCTCCGGAATTTGTGCAACTTCAACCGAATATTATTGTGAAAAGCGGTGAATTTACTCTGAAATACCGTACAATCGACATACGAATGCCAATCGACAAGGAGCACTTTGACAATGAGAAACCCTTGAGCCTTAAATGCGTTGCCAGTATTGACCGTTTTCCGTTGCTCCAGCGTGAAACAGTGCAGACGAGTTTCATTGTAACCGCCAATGATTTGACAAATCAGAAACTGGTGAATCTACGTAATCATGGTGAGTTTTTTTTAAACATTTTAAATTAAAATTATTTAGCTAATTAATAAAATATTTAATTAAAAAATTTAAATTTTTTTGACATTTTTTTGAAAAAAAAAATTATTTGTTTTATCTAAATTTTTGTATGTTACTAGTATAATTAAATGTGAGCTATTTTTATATGCGTCTAACAACTTTATTTAAATTAATCTTAATCTTATTTCAAACACATTTAATTTTTAATTCGTATTTACTTTATAAAAGATAGAGTTTGTGTGATAAATAACGAGACATTTGAATTTAATTGGTGATACTATTATTGTCGAAAGTGAACTCAATCTCAGTGGCCACGTTAGGGAAGAGTTAGGGGGCGTAGGGTAAGACCGCCCCAGGTGACAAAATTTCATAAAACAAAAAAAGCAATATATCTGTGGGGTGTTACATAAACTGATGGTCACACCCTAAAAAAGGTAGATAAAATGTCAGTATAAATCGTCATTTGTGAGGTGTTATCCCTCAGTATAAATTTCATCACCAGCGGACTGTCACCACTACAAAAATATGCATAATTTGAGTATAAATTTCATCATCTGGGGTGGACATCCCTTTAAAACAAGAGTAAGGTATAAATTCATCTTACATTTTATCATCTGTGGGGTGTCACCCCTTAAAATTTGGTTGGTATAATTTCAGTATATAAATTTCATCATTTGTGGGTGTTTTAAATATGTATGAAAATAAATAAAATGAAAAAAAATAGGATCGAATAAATGCTTTTTTTTAAATAACTATATCATTAGATTTTACTACTAAATTTGTCCGTTTGCGAATATTTTAACCTCTTTATCTCCCACCCTTAGTTTAAAAAATAATAATTTATAGGTAAAATCTAATTATGCAGTTATTTACTAAAAAAGGTCAATTTATTAGATCCTATTTTATTTTTGTTGGTCTTATTACAAACACTCCTAAAGAAAGGATGGATATCTAACCACCATAAAAATATGTACATATAAGATCAGAGAGCAAAACTAAACATTTTTGCGTTTTGGTTTTTTTAAACGTTTCTGCATCAAATTTTGCCTTAATAAGGTATAAAAAGCTATATATTTATATATTTTATCCAAAAAGAAGAAAAATAGTTCCGTTTAAAATGAATAAATAAAAAACCGTATTATCAGAAATTTAAAATATTTATGGAATTTGGAGGGTCATAAAAAAGAGTTGTCATGTATTTTTACCTTTGCTAAATGGGCTGTTTTTTTATTCAGCGTTAAATCGGTCGAGTAAAGCACAATAATTTGCTGTGATTGTTTTTCCTTTATATAAAAGTCAATATAAATAATATCATGCAAATCCCAAAAAAAAACTATGGCCATGACCATTCCGGCCGATTGGACCGTTTTGGATTTCTTCGGAGCATTTTTGCCTGGATAATTTCACTGTTTTGTCTGTTTCTTCATCTAGATTTTATTAAGAAATTATCTAATATAAAATGTATAAATATAGTGTGGTCAAAAAACAAGTCAACCGGTATATTTTTTTTGATTCGGTAAAGCATTGAATAAACAAAGATATCCGTATATAATTTTAAAATGTGTTTAAATATGTATTTGAAAAACTAGGCACCATTGAAATATAATTCACGCCATATGTGGTTGAAGCCATCGAAACCACTGAGTTATCCTTCCATTTAGCAACAAAAAATACCATTATCTTTCGATATTGTTGATACTATAAAACCACGACTTGCTTTCCATAGTTGTTTTGTCTGGAAGTAGTCAATCCTTTGGAAAGCGGTTTTGTCTTATAGTTCCTGTAACATATCCCCGATCACGCATCATTTTTATAAGGTTAAAACCAGTGAAGAGGTTATTAATAATAAAAATGCTACAGTTTATTCGGTTCAGGAATACTGTCAAGCATCTGTACTAGTGGAGATGCTGCCTTTTAAAATGTAATATCGTAATACTTCTTCAACAGACTTCGGGTTTTTTCCTTGGTAAATCTTAACATTTACAAGATATCAATTTTCTCTCAATTTTCTGCATTGAGACACCAGATGTTATATCCAAAGAGAATAGGTTTTCCACATATGAACTGCTTGCATCCATGCCGGCCGAAATATTTGACCATGCACTCATCGTAGGACCAAGTTTTAAAAGTTTTTAATTTTAAATTGTCTTTGGAATTCAAAAATAGTGCATACTTAGCACTTTCTTTCAATAATATTATATATATATATATATATATATATTATGATCAGAAACGTTTTCGGAGAATATAATTTCAAATATTTCTGTGGGAGTTCCACTGTTATTGTCATAGCTCTGCTTGGAATAGAAATTTGTTGTTTTTTTCGAAGTCTCCGTTTATCCAGGATTTCTTGTTTATTCTCTTAGCAGTGCGCAATGATTTTTTGTGAGTACGTTTATGCGTTAAACGAGCATGACTTGCTAAATGTATTTCTGCCTGTGCGGTTAACTGCATACGGGAGAGATTATCCACCAAGCCGCCTTCATCTTTGCTTGCGGAATCCTCATCTGTACCAATATTGATTTTATATTCATTTCAGAGTCATTCAAATAAAAAAGAACGATTCGAACCGTTCAACCAGATTTGGGATAAAATGAACCAGTATAAACTAGCTGGTTAAACAGACCGATTTTCATATAAAAGCGTAATTACTGAGCAAAAATAAACAAAGATTTCAAAAATGTTTAATCAGAATATTACAATATTAAAAGAAAGTAAAAATATTTTAGAAATATTATAGGATGCCTGAGAGTCTTCGCGATTTTCCTTAAGTGTTTTATTTTCTAATTCTTCAATACAATCTTATACTGAAACCGAAATTCATACAAAACGAGCCACAGAAAAAGACCGTTTTCAGTTAAATAACCCTTTTTGGTTAAAAGACTTGCCCGTTAAAGTTGACCGGCCAGTTAAATTAACCCATTTTATATTTTACCTAAATAATAAAATATTTTTAAAAAAATGTAAAAATATTTAACCCGCCAGTTTTTTTACCTAAATTGTTTATTTAACTCAAATCAGTATTTTTCTTTGGATTGCTTTGTATAATTCAGCGACCGGTTAAATATACTGCGGCCGGTTAAAAAAAGGTCGATTAAAAGACCGATTAACCCAACTAGACCGTGCAGGACTGGTAAACCGGTACTTTTTTGGCTAGTTAACCAGTTAACGATTTTCAAATATTTACAGCATTAAAATAGAATGATTTTATTAAACATTTGTGAAAAGTTAGGATTTGCCAAGAAAAACACAAACGTGCAAACAGGTGCACTAACTTTCGGCTGATATTCAATACGAATTCATAGAAATTTGTGCAAAACATGTGAATTCAGTCGTATAGAAAGAACGTAAAAGTGCCAAATACTTCGCAATTATCGTCGATGCCACATCGACTCAAGTGTAATATCGAACAAACGACATTTATTTTGCGGTACCTTTATTGCAATCCGGAAAAAATAATTCACTATTCATTCAACGATTTCTGGCTTTTGTGAAATGCAGTAAAAAACTAGTGCAGTGATCGCTTGTTTGACATGCAAAACTCTGGAGAAATACAGCATCCCTCTGAAAGACTGTTGTGCACAAGGATACGACAACGGTAGTAATATGAAAGGACAATATAATAATGCACAAAGTCACATTTTTTAAAAAACCGTTTATACTCCCTGTGCATCTCACACTCTTAATTTATGTGGTGTCGACACTGCAAAATGCTCTACAGTCGCAATTATCTTTTTCAGAATTGTTCAAAAGTGTTACAATATTTTCAGTAGCAGTGCACAACGTTGGGAAATTTAAAAAAAAATATGTTCAAATAACCTCAAAGGATTACGAAAGCTCTAGAAAGCTTGATGACCGAAGTGAACGGAGTTTTAAAGAACATGCTGAAATTAGAGTGTATCCTGTTTTGGTCCAAGATTTTGACCGCTATAAACGAAAGGAGCATCATTCTTCAAGCAGCTGATTCGAGAAAAAATGGGATCAGATGTTATATGAATGCAAAACACGGAAAAGAAAAAATAAAACATTTTCCGACGAGAATCATGAAGACGAAACATCGAAAGAGAGTGAAGAGACCGATTTTTAACCGTAAATTCAGGTATTCGTATTCGTATTAGATACGATGCCATGCAAACACACAAGATCGTGTTTTTGTTTTAATAATGACGTCAACGGGGAAGAGTCACCCCAACTGACCTTTATTGTAAAATAAATAGTATGTACATAGGAACATTATACAATAATAAATATCTAATAATTAAATAAAGTAAAACAAAAGGATCAAAAAAGAAAACCACAATTGACTGCCAAGATCACAAGCAGTATACATCAAAAGAGTCCGTGCTGCTTTAACCAGATGACCATATATTATTTGCACAGAATTCAAAATATTCAGGAAAGACTAATACCTCAAATGATTTGCCGAAATGTAACACGGGATATACCAAAATCAAACTGGCGGGCAATTTCAATAAAGGATTCCGACATACGATTCATTGGCTCAGACCTTCTATAATTAGCTCTGTGTCTCAACTAGAGCAAGAAAATGGGGGAATCAATACGATTACATAAAACATCAAAAAGGAAGAAAACATCAGCAATATTTCGCCTAAAAAAGAGAGTTTCCAAACGCATGATCCCACATCGAACAACATAGAGCGAAAGGACATCAATCATCACGTCTCAAACCCTAGAGAATAAAAGACAACCTCGAATCAAAAAGAATACCGAGATCAATCATTTCCTGGACTCTTTTAAGGGGAGCACCTTCAATGCAGTATTGTGACAAAATCCGATTATCTTTGTGATAAAAACTCAAGTATGATGAAAGCAAGTATAAATCTCGTTGCAGGCTCATAACATCTGTAATACTATCAATAGCGCTCCACTCGAATTTTAACGTATTGCTTACGATCAGACAAGTAAGACCGAATCCAACTAAGCATAGATAAGTTCACGAAGCTGTCTGAATAAAAAGCTATGACGTAATCGGTCGAAAGCTTTGCAAATGTCGGTATAGACTACGTCAAACTGTCAAACTTCGATTGCATGATTGGTAAACTCTACTAAGTTCGTAGAGGTGGATCGCCCGGCCATAAAGCCATGCTGTAACGGTGATATTGTCCTTTTCATCATTTCTGTAAAAACACCACATACCATGTACTCAAACAGCTTCGCGATTGTTGGAAATATAGTTACTCCGCGGTAGCTAGTAACCTCACTTCTAGAAGCCAGATTTAAATATGGGTGTTATGTATGATGTTTTCCATCGACTCGGAAATACCCAGATGCAAGAGGAACATTATAAATATGACGAAGTGGCTCCGATATTGCCACTGCACACCTTTAAAGAACCACTGGATATATATCATCGGGACCCCTGCCTTTACTAACATTCATACTTAAAAGCGCAGTGACTACTCCTTGCTAACTGAATTGGATGATACCAATGTCAACACGGTCAGAATATCTTAAGAGATTTTGTGACTGTGATGAACTACCATTCACTTCATAATCCGGGACATAGACACTTTCAAAGAAACACCGCAGTTTTTACTCCATTGTGACCCATCATATATGGGAAGCCATCAGTTTTCCTTTTTGAGTTTACGTAAGACCTGAATTTTGATGGATCACGGTGTGTGTTTTACCAGATACTGATTATATAATGAACGACTCGAACTGACTATACGCAGTGTGTGATATGTCTCCTAGTCAGAGACCCGACGCGTCCGTTTAAATTTCAAATAAGATTTAGTCTTTAAGTTTTTTAGTCTGAGAAGCGAACGATTATACCAAGCAGGACGAACTGATTAAAACCATTGAAAAGCGCCTCATAAAATAAGTCAACTGCTTTGCACACTTCAAACAGTCATGCACTCTCTGCCAATCAGAAGATTGATAAAAAATATTCAACTGATCAAAGTTTGCCTTCTTGAAATTCTACAATATCACAGAAGGACATTGAAGAGAGATATCATTCACGTTCAGTTCAAATTTTAACTCGACCGGAATATGATAAACATCTACTCTTTTCAACGGATAAGCGCATCTTTCAACTTTTATGTCGTCAGAACTACCGCAAAACACCCAATCTAAAAGACGATCATGAAAATTCACAATACTGTTCAGTTGACGCAGATATTGGCACAAAATTGTAGAAAGCATTTTTTTCAATGTCCGTCCCAAAATTTGCTGGCAATAAAATATTAGTGCCATTGCAATCAGCCGTTCATTTAATCAGAGTCAAATTGAAATCTCTAACTACAAAGACAGTGTCAGTATTGATAGGTTGATATGATTAAAAAAGACTGTGTCAATGAATCTGATGCGCCAGAAGGTATACACAAACATCAAATATGACCAACCTAACAAAGATGATTTCAATAGACTCTGTTTCAGGACTTGCTACTCTTTGCATTCAAGTACCCTTGGCAAGTTTAATGCTATAATAAGCGATTTTGACACCAAGAAAGCAAGAAAAGATAATTAAAAAAAATAAATATGTATAATATAAAAATATAAGATTAAATTAAAAAAATAACAACCGTATTTTATTATTATTTCATATACATATTTTCGCAAAGATATTTTTTCATAAATGCTAAAGTACAACAATCACATTTGAAGTAAAAGGGACCGTAAGTTGTGCTCTTTATTTTCCACCGGGCCCTTATTTTCTCTCAGCGGCCCTGTATATCATATAGTAATAAAACATGTTCTATATACTAATTCAAATTAAAAATTAAAACGTATGAAACATTTCTTTAATTTCAGCACCTGGCTGTCCGCAAGGCCTTTGGTTGGTCATCATTACATTAGTTATGTTTAGTATATTTTAAAAGTATTTACTTTGTATACGTGTGATAGTTTAATCAACATAAATGTAGGTGATTTATAACATTCTGAGGAAAAATATATCTTAATGTGTCTTGTAGTAAATATAAAATCTGTTTACACCAAATCCGTTATAAAAAAATATAAAATTCAAAATCCTTTTATAAGTGTAATATTTATATACATTCCCACGTTTTGTGAAGAAACCGTTGCGTTATGCAGCTTTTACGAGCAATAAAAAGATTATATATCAATAAACAGTTCGTTTACTCACCATAAATATAGTTCCTGGAATTACGTTCACTTAAACCAACGAACAGACAAAATGTTCATGCTTATCCAAAATACATAAAATCGTCTTTTAGAATCGTGTAAGAGATAATCCTAAAAAAAACGTTCTTCAATCAAAATCCGTCAAATTCCGAGGAGCTATAAATCATATAGTAAATAAACACAAACACACACTCACACTCACACACATTACCATTAAAAAAAGCCTTTTCACAATTCAAATTCAAATCAATTAAAATGTCCATAATCATATTATGATACAAATAATTAACATATATTCTTATATTAAATTCAATTAAATATATTTATCGTATTTTGTTATATTAAATTTATGCAAATGTTTAATAAAATTGGGTTTGCATTATGCAGTAAATATTGTGTTAAGAAATAATAGTGTTTTAATCTTATATCTAAAATAAATCACTCTTTTAATATAAATACACTTCAAATTATCAGTTAACATATCCATGTTAAACATAAACGTCTAATATTAAGTCAAACATAAATATACATATTGTTATTATATTAAACAACATAGTAAAAAGTGGCAATAACATTGAAAACAATTTGAGTATTCATAGTTTCGAAAGATATATTATTAAAAATTATATATTTAATGATATAAATATATTATTATTATATTAATATTTATTTAGATATGGGTATTAAGTAAATGAAAAAGCGTCGATTAATTATGTCAAAAGAATATTAAATTGGCTTTTAAAAAATGGTGCTATTTTGCTGGTTTGAATATAAAGTGTA
>JAAAKO020061756.1:0-10196 GCA_010015015.2 Bolitophila cinerea | reverse complement strand
TAAAAAATGTGAAATTTTTAAATTTTGTTTTAATTTTTATTTAATAATAAATAAAAGTTGTCGTATTTTTTAAATATATATATATATATATTTGGTCGGATTATTATTTGCCCATATTTACATATATACATTAACATTTTTAATCAATTCAGCAGTACTAAAAAAGTTAATTTTAATTGTTTTATAATAAATCTATTTTATTGATTACCTTATAAATTCAGGTTCCAACAATGAATAGATAACGCTCTGCCGACATTTATCATTTTAAATGTATGACACAGTCTGAAAAATAGAATATAAAGTAATTTTTTATATTTTTGTTTCCAAATTTATTATATTTTAAGGTGAACTGTAGTAATATTACATAAATCAAATATGAAGTTTCTTTACATGAATTTAAAAATGACAAAGAATTTATCGGAGACGCATATGAATGATTTGATTTTTATGCTCAAATTTGGATATACGCATTAATGTGGCATGATGACTTAGTTTTTTTGCTGGGTTAAAATTATGGAGATAAATGGTGGATCTATATTTTCAATATTCTGTACTTATATAAAAAAAAATCTTAAATGGTTAACCAAATTCACTGATGTTTACAATATTCTGAGATTATTACTAAAATCTGCAATTATTACAAAAAAATGTTTTACATAATTCTGTAATTTTTTCAAAATTCTTAATTTTAATTGTGCGCGAACGTTCATAAGCGCGAACGTTCAGAAGCTCAAACAGGTGTGGGGCTGGGGACAGAAGCGCCAATCCCATATACGCACAATGCACCAAGGACTAAAACATAAGCGCTACAGTCAATGGCGCCAGTACTTTAAGTAAATTGGGGTATTGTATCTACTCGCTAAAGACTTAGGCGTCATACTTTTGTCGGAAAGGCAGAATTAAACACAAAGCCGCCATTTGAAGAAGCATTATTCATATTTTTAAAACTCTCTGCCATGTGCCTGGTTACGATGAACTTTTAAAAGAATTCTAAAACATCACAAGGCCCTCTCTAAAAGGTAACAATCCAAAACATCAAGTCACTCATCACATTTTGACCAAAGGCCCGCCAATATTCTCAAAACCACGACGGCTATCAACAGATAAATTGAGAATAGCAAAAAGAGAGTTTGAATTGATGATAGCCGAAGGAATTTGCCGACCCTCCAAAAGCAATTGGTCCAGCCCTTTACATTTGGTAGAAAAACGAAATGGTGAATGGCGTCCATGTGGCGATTATCGGCGATTAAACTCAATAACAATACCGGACCGATACCCGATCCCACACATACAGGACTGCACACATTCTCTTAGCGGATGCACAATTTTTTCCACGCTAGACCTATAATCAAATTCCAGTCGAACCAAATGACATTCCGAAGACTGCAATTACGACGTCCTTTGGACCATGCATTCTATCTAACGCCCATAATATTTGCTTTGATTTAGAGGTAAGGAGTTTCTAAAATACCTAACTAACTCCGTTTTCTTATTTTTTAAAGGGTATGATTGATATTACAGTATACACATTTAAAATATGATTTATAACTAACCTCATAATATTTCTGTTAATTGTGTGAGGTAAGCGGGGCGGGCGACGGCGGGGTGAGCGTCCAAAAAATCAAAATGTGCGAAATTCGGCGGGGTGTATGTCCAGTGTGTCAGTGTTGGCGGAGTGAGCGACTGCGAGGTAAAATACAAAAAAAAATGTCCACTGGGGGAAATTCCATAAAATCATATTCTTAAAATTATGATCCCCTTGTGGACAACGGGGCCACCGGCTCCGGGGTAAAATTCCCATCACCTTATGAATAATATAAATTTTCTAGCTACAGAAGAAATGGAAGCTGACATCATTGACGAAAGGATTGTTCTTAAAAAATTGTATTAACCCTAGGATGGGCAGCTGTGTTGAAGTTGGTAATTTGGCTGGCTGGAGCTCGACAGGCCCAGAGATCTTTTCGCGACATTCCTGGTCAAACGTTCCGTTTATCTATGTGAATGGTTGGTATATGGTTGAAATATATTTATATAAAAGATTCTCTCTTTTAGAGTTTGCGGCTGTTTCGGCGCGTAGCATTTCGGCGCGAACATGCGTCAGTGAGCCAGTGCGCGTGTGTCAGTTTTTCTAGGATATTATACAAAATCGTCGCGAGAAAAACAAAAACGAATAGATTCTGGAAGTAGAATTGTACTCTATGACACAAAATTTTTATGGAAGGAAACGTGATGCCTACGGCATCTAATTTTTACTTTACAATAACAACCCTATAAAAGGCCGATTCTGGGAAGTAGAATAGTACGCCATGACCACAACATTTTTAAGCCAATATACATCATATATGCACGCGCCGAAATGTGGGCGCCGAAGTGTGCGCAACGAAGTATGGGCGCCGAAACAGCCGGATACCATCTTTTAGTATCCCTTCATCCCTTGTAAGACTTTGTATCCCTTGTGCGACAAAGCAAAAAAACGATTCGAAACACAGGCCCTAAATTTTGTAAAATTGCGACGATCAAAAATACGAGAAAACGGAAGCAGAATGGGTTAGCATAGTGCGGCCTGCGTAGGGTGAGAAGAGGATCTTTCCATCTAAAAAAGTCTATCGATTTTAAAAAAATAAAATCAAAAGAGTTTGTACAAAAATATCACAATTGGTCAATTCTAGAGCCGATTGAATTTTTCGAGAATAAAAGGGTCACCGAAATTCAAAAGTTCTTGCTATCACCAGGTCTTTGGCACGAGTGACACTGGAAATATATTTGACCCCAGACCAATCCAACAAAACGTTGCCACACTGCTGCTGCAAGCTGCACATACACAAACCATTCACCTCCAGGCAAACTTTACGCTCTCGGTCTGGATCGCACATTAGGTTGTGGAGCCACCGCACACCGCACTCCCAAAACTAATTAATAAAAGCTTATCTGTATATAAATTCGCAAAACTCAACTGCTCAAACAATCGTCACTTTACTTCGGGTGATTTGCATAACACATGCTCGAGAATTGCGAGCACACACACAGACACACCTATTTGAGATTGTCGCGATTTGCCATCATCCCAAACCTTATGGTTCGTATGTGAAAGTATATATATATATATATACATATATGTAAATATACTAGACTAGTACAAATTCACAGACGACATGTGAAATTATCGTTCCTCTCTGGGAAATCCGATAATCTAATGCAAATCCCGTACCCATCGAAAGGATTTAGAGTATGAGCATCTTTTTAAGAGAATTTAAATTTATGCGCACATCCTTCGAAATACACATTCTAAAACACACACACACAAGCGTGCCAGACATATTTTAATGTATATTTGTCTTTCCGTTTTTGCGCGCATGCAAATCTCACGTAGATTTTATTTGCACACACATCAAACGAGACTTAGTTTTCCTGTTCATTTGAAAGCGTTTTCTCAAATAGACGTGATTTTCAAGGTATATTTTCTCGTATTTATATTATATATATATATATTGCGTAATAGAGCGTCACGACGTTGTTTTTAACGCCTCACAGAGCTTTTAACAGAAGCTACAAATATTTGTCTGTATTTGTGTGTCTTACCGTAAACGAGGACTCTTAATACCTGCCCAACCCACGCAGACACTCCGCTTTTTGTGTCGATACTAACTTTTATTTCGTTATTTATTTATTTATTTATCTACACTCAACAACCAGCTTACAATTGTATAAAGGAGTAAAAAAGCTCGAATACAGATCGAAAGCACATTAAACGATGTAATCAATAAGTCATCAGATGCAATCCACGTGAAATCGCATTCGTTTCGAAATCATGTTTAAATTAATTGTTTATTATTATTATTTATTTAAATATAATATAATAATGCATAAAAAGAGAACTCGCAACTATAGGTAACTAGGTACTCAACAATAATATATGTTGATATTCATACCCTAAGATATACCATTAGTCTGGATAATTTAAAACCCAAGTACACACGACCTCATTGAAAATTAAGATATCATTATAATTGTTCTCTTTTAATGTTAAGATAAATTTAAAAATTTGAAAAACCCTTTCTTCAAGTTAAAATTTAAAGTCCGATGTTTTATAAATGAAAAGCATTTTTTGCCACCTTTGCAAAGGACTCTAATTACCGAAAGAAAAAAAAATGCATCTGCGAATCCTTATCACGAAATCGAGCCATTTTGAAGCGGCGACGTGTGATGAAAGCGAAGAATCACAAATAGGCCAGGAAGGGTTTTGTGCTGTGTATTTGGTTAGAGTGGAAGGGATGAGCTGTTGTCCATTCCATTCTCTTATTTGTTCGAGACTTTGACAATAGAATTCTTTGATTTTTTTACAGTAGTCAATTAAGTTTACAGGAAAAAGTCAAACTTGATGACATGTTCTCCAGAACCATTGACCACCGAAAGTCAAAAGCTCCATGAATCTTAGCTAATGTAACAATATTAGGTGATCTTCAAACCGCCACTTCAACTACCAACTACCTATTTAATATTATGCCAGTATACCATTTTGGACGGTCACGAGCTCTGGCGGTCCGATTCCAAATCCCCCGACGTCCCAGGTCAAATGTTATGTTATCCTTCCATCTGCACCTTGGTCTACCTGGAGGTTTTGTATTGAACATCTCCATTTTGGTAATCCGCTCGTTCCCGTCCATATGTAATTAACCAGCATCTTCTCTTCGTTCTACGTCCAACCGTAGAGGACGACCGGACGCAACAGGCGTCGTAAGAGGATGTTGAATAAGAATGCAGATCTCCTAATAAGTACTACCATCCGATAATCCACTTGTTTGGTACTGCGTTCTGGCGTTCAGAAAAGGTGTTCTAAATAGTCGGCCCAATGGTTGACGACATCTTCCTTGGAGCAGAAGATCCGTCCGCGTGTTACCACGCTTCCTAGGGTTGGACACTCGTGTGCGGAGCTTTTCTAATACTACCATAAAATAATCAGAATCACAATCTGCGCCTCGAAAAGCCCGCACGTCCGAAACACTCGAGAAATGAGCACGTGGTCCATTTGGTTGGTATACCTTCCATCAGGAGATGTCCACGTGCCCTTGTGTATATCCCTGTGTGCAAAATAGGTGCTGCTCACCACGAGATTCTTAGATCATCCAAAGTCTATTGTCCGGGTCCCGTTGTTGTTACTGCTTTCATGAAAGCTGAGCCGGCCAATAATTGGTGAAAGACATCTCTCTGCCTATCTTCCCATTAAAGTCTATTACTACCTTTACATCACCTATGGGGACAGCATCATAAACAAGTTAGAGTTTGATATGGAACTAATAATTGATACTGTCCTCCTTCTCCTCCGTAGGAGCATGCACACAGATCAGGGAGATGTTAAACATCACACCCTTGATTCGGATCACACACATACTGTCGTCAACTACCTTCTACTATCCAATGACAAGTAACCTTAGCCTCCTACTCACCACGAATCCCGTCCCTACCACGTGCTTATTAAAATTACCACAGTAAAGCAACGTGATGTTCCGGGATTCTATGATGCCGCTATTTAGTCGCCTCACCTCTTGTAGCGACACTACATCCACTTTATATTAAGTTTAGTCGTTGTCAACCGTTAAAAGAGTGACTGGAGCGTTCAGAGTCCTCACGTTCCAAGTCGCAAATCTCAAATCATTGTCCATTTTCAATTTCTTTTGTCCGTTTTTGTTAATCCGTCCATTTCGAGGCTGTTGTTATGGTCGTCTTGTAATACCTATGGTTTTATAAGAATGCGTTATTAGCCCATTGCCAAACCTATTGAAATAACCACGGCTCGTAGGCCAATCATGGTTTTGCGGTTATCCATACTAACTAGGATTATGCACGCCACCGTTGACCTCCTAAAGAGGTTCATCCGCTGCCGTGCTAAGTTATACACTCGAACTGTATAACACATAGAGGATTGTTGAGCTTACCCATTAAGGGTTTGAGCCACCCAAATAATCCGTCCCCCTACCACCTCACACAACTAATTTACTCAGGCTTTCTAAAATTAGTAATTTTTATTTTATATATTTTGATATAATTGTACTGTCAAGTCGGACGTGTTTTTTTCGCTCTCTTGTTCTTATTCATATGTTAATTGCATTACCGTATTATATACACCAATCTTGTGGCTGTTCTGTCAAAATTACCAGATCAGAGCTCATTCAGTTGCAAGACTGCCATGCCCTCGAGCCTCGAGTGAACGTACTGAAGGAGTTTGGAAAAAGAGACGTATAGATTCACCTTCCGATACTCCTTCTCCACTGGACGATATACAACCTGCTGTGTTTACGGGTTCCAACACAAGTTCGAATTTGAAGACCGTCAAACCTAGGAAGTTTTAGGTGGTCTCAATGTTGGACCCTTCAACTAAACCAGATGAACTAGTTAAGTATATTTAAAGTAATCTCAATTTAGATAAGTTTGTCTCTGTCTCTTTTCGTTGCAGCCTCCTGTTGTTGCCTGCTGGAAGAGAAATCGAAAGCCTGGATTTCATTTCGTTTATAATAAGCATTCCTGAAAACTTGGTACCTTTGGTTTTATGCGCTTCACTTTGGCCCAAAAGAATCGTTGTTTGTGAATTTATCAACAGGAGACCTCAGCAAGGGCGTCAAGGATATTTTTACTGTAGGCCATTCACGCCAGTGCAGATCATCCATAGTACTAAGTGCTTGTCGTAACCGTGTATCGTGTTACTATCAGAATGTGAGAGGTTTGCGTACGAAATCAAAAGACTTCTATCTCACAGTTTTGACTAGTAATTATGACGTAATTTTGTTAATTGCGATATTAACTGTGCTGTTGATGTTTTGTATGATACTCTAACCAAAGGTTTCGACTTATATGTACCAATTAATTAAACGCAATATCCCACGTGCCAATCACCCACCGCGGTATTCAAAAGAACTTATTAATTTAAAGAACACCAACAACGCAGCTTTTAAAAGATATATTCGTACTCTTAGTGATTCTGACCATTAAAATTACAAAATATTACGCTCTGAATTTAGTATATCACGCAGAAATATCTCTAAGATTGCTATAACGAGAATATTTAACAAAATTTAGTCTCTGATCATAAGCAATTCTGGCGATACGTTGATCTTAAGAAAAGCACTCGTGGATACTACTATGTCGTACAACAATAAATTGACTGACAATGCTGCGGATATTTGTGACCTATTTGCAGATTTCTTTGAAGCTTATGTAATTAATTAATTAATTCTGATTTTTTATTCGGTAATTCTTTGATGAATAATGAATATTTTTTGGAAAATATTGGGATTGTTCAATTTTTTGAGCATGAAGTATCAGAGTACATTTTGAATGTTGATATTAATGAAGGAATTGGCCCTGATGGAGTTTCTCCATTTATTTAAAAAAAATGTGCACACTCACTATATATTTCACTTACTCTTCTGTTTAATTAATCCTTGTCCTTGGAAGTTTTCCCGTCTACTACTACTACTTCTTGCTGTACCGCCTGATTATTTGTTTCCTTTAAAAGACGTTTGATGTTCTTAATCGCTCGGTTTATACGTACTTTATCAGCTGGAGCTCGCGTAGTTTGCCATTTTTTTCGATTATTACGTTTTTTTGTTATTTTTTATCATAATAGTTGATGAAATTTTTTTGTCATTCTGATTTTCTATTTTTTGTGGTGTGGCTTTCCATGCTGCACTCTGTATATAGACACATAATTGCTGGACAGCTTGGTCTAAATCATCTGCAGTTTTTAGAGGAATCTCTAAATAAATCCCAGTTTGTTAGATTACTGCTCAACGAAGGTGGTTTAGAATTTCTCGAAACGATGAAGCTTAATGTGATGATAACAGGAGAATGATGAGAGGACCGATCTGATAACGATTTTTTGGTCATAAAGTTTGAAGAAATATTCTTTGTAACAGCAAAATCCAGGAGGTTGGGTATTTTGTTCCTATCCGTTGGCCAGTACGTTGGCTCCGCAGTAGATGATTGTTCTAGGTCACCATCGATCATTGCTTTTCGAAGTTCCCTTCCTCTAGTTGTAGTCAATCTAGAACCCCACTGGTAGTTTTTTGCGTTATAGTCTCCACCTGCTATGAATTTTTTTTCCGAGCGTAGAGAAGAATTAGGAGAATTTTTGGTTGGTAATTTTATGTTTTGGAGGGCAGTAGATAGCTGATTTTGTAATCATGGGTTTTGATGTTGGATTTAATAATGATTGCAGTTCCACCATGGCCTGTTCCATCTGAGTGTTTTGTATCGTATAGGTATCATATTTTGGAATTTTAAAGTAGCTTCTATTTGTGAAGTGTGTTTCAGAAATTCAAATGATATCAATTTTATGGCTGTTAGGTAAAAATTCATTTTTTTGTTATTAAATAAGTTTTAAAAAAACAGGTAAGTTTAAAGGAAAAAAAAATAAATACAAAAAAAACTTAAAAATTACTAAATACTAAATAATAATTTTGTGTCTATTTTTTTACTTAAAGTGATAAAAACTGGGTTTTGTTTTAAGTATAAGCAGGAACAACTTTTTTTTTAGGAATCATTTCTAATACAATAAAAAAATTGAGTAATGTATTATAAAAAAATTAAAAAATTAAAAAACACCATGTACATAATCATTTGATTTAGCGGCCAATGTTTTTGATTTGAAAGTGGAAATTTTGATTTAAAGAATAAAATTAGAAACATTTTTTTTATAGAATAACAGTCTTTTCTATATAAAACACTAATTTTCTTAATTTTAAGTTAGTTGGCTAGTTTTAACATTTTTTCTATGTTAAAAAGTTTTTTACTAAATATTTTTTTTTCTTTATTTAAATATATATATATATATATACATATATATCTTTGTTTTGCCCTTTAAAAAACAGTTTACAATAATAAACCTTATAATATATAGCAAACCGCATGAACCTCTTACCTTTGCCTATATAGAGACGCAAATAAATCGTGAGTGCTAGTTTATAAACTTCTTGCACACACGCGCGCGCATTCCAGGTAAGTCTTCTAATATATCCCGGTGATTATTTTATGAGCTCTCCGGGTTAATGGATCTCGCGCAGAGCACGGTTTACTTTAATGATTTAGTCGATGTTTTAGTTTTAGCGCACTGTGAATTACATTACATAAATATTTTATATATATATAGTGAAATACATAAATATATAGTAGTATCATATTATAGCAGTAGACAGATAGACATGATAGAATTATACGTTAACATTTAAAATAGTACACTCAACCAAAGATTTATACCGTGTAAATTCGCGAACGTCGTATAAATTAGCAAGCTAGCGCCTTATCGCTTAAGCGTGGTTTTGAGCAGCGCTCGGCGCGGCGGCACACTTTGTGGTTGGAAGCGGCGCAGAGCTCGAGCATGCACGTGGCCATATTTATGGATTATGGAGTGCTTCATGTGGTTGGCGCAATTCTGTGTGTGCGTTTATTCTGTAATTTATTTGCCGAAATAGGAGTTTTGCGTAAAAGGCAAGAAGGTGGAACTATGTTTTTTATTATTATATTTTTTTTTAATTTGACTGTTTTCCGGACAGACCAAACAAATCTGACCAACAAGACATACATGACCAACCAGACAGGCTAGACAGACCAGACAGACTAAACAGACTAGACAGACTAGACATAAAATAGACAGACCAGACAGACCACACAGAGCAGACAGACCAAACAGACCAGACAGACCAGACAGGCCAGACAGACTAGACATACTAGACAGACCTGACAGACCAGACAGACCAAACAGACCAGACAGACCAGATAGACCAGACCGACCAGGCAGATTAGACAAACCAGAAAGACCAGACAGACCAGACAGACCCGACAGACCAGACCTACCAGTCAGACCAGACAGACCAGACATACCAGACAGACTAGACAGACCAGACAGACCAGATAGACTATACAGATCAGTTAGAACAGACAGACCAAATTGACCAAACAAACCAGACCAACTAAAATGACCAGATACACCAGGCAGACCAGAGAGATAAGACATACCAGACAGATCAGACAGACTAGACATTCTAGACAGACTAGAAACCCGTCAAACACGATTCGGTCCGGGACCACTTTTGGTCCCCGAAGAACGATAGACTTTTGCGTGCTTGTAAGTACGTGCATACATGTACGTCCCTGTACATGCCCGCGGCGACTAGACATTTTATTTTCTGCGTCGTGTGACAATC
>JAAAKO020061745.1:0-10197 GCA_010015015.2 Bolitophila cinerea | reverse complement strand
TCAAAATTGATGTCTTTTGCCATCGTTGAAATTTCACTTTGATAAAATGGATAAAAGCACTTTCAATTTAAATTTCTTTTTAAAATAAAATTACTATCCGGGCCCAACCATAATCTCTTGGATGAACCAAATTAAATAAATGGTTAAGTCAAATTTAATTTAACGGAATTATAATATAAAAGTTATGTCTATTATTAGACTACGTGTTATTTTGTACAAGTTTATTATACGTAATACGAAATAAGTATATGTGTTACCAGAGCGATGTTATACAGGGTGAGTCGCAGGTAGTTGACCATACTTCAGGGTCGTATTCCTTGGTCAATTCTAAGACGAAATTTTCCCAAAAAATGCGTCCCTGGGAAATGGAAACCTTTTGAAATTTTTTGGCTCGACTTTCGACCGGGACTTATTTAAAGCAATGTAACTTTTTAAGTACGCATTTCATTCGAGCTTGTTGTGTAGGTATGGCCAAGGCCTTTCAGAAAAAGTATTACAATTGCCCGATGTTCTCGTACCGTATGAGAAAAAAAATTGTAAAAAAAAATGTTCGGTACATTTTTGATATAACTCAGTGTATCTCAGAAGATAGCGAATAAATTTGTTTTTTTCAGCATTTGATAGCCACAGATCTTAACCTTTTTAAATTACCTTCGATTGAGCCTCTACAACTTACCTTTCCAACGATATTACCATTTCAATGAAGTACTAAAAGAAAACTTTTTTTTTGCAAAGAAAATTAACTACAACATTTTTTTTGTCGCCAAATTGCAGTTTTTTCTTTTTGTTTTAGTTATAAATTTAAGAGAGCGATTGATGTAGTAATTTTCAATCAATGAATGACATCTATTTGTAGCTAATTGTCAGTCTTGTTTACTCTGCGCAGTTCCATGTTATTTGCAAATTTATTTCGAGTGATTTGATAAACGAGCAGCCAAATGTTAGCACCAATGAATGGTTATGACACTGCTGCATCGCGATTAGCAACATCCGTACCATTTCACAGATGTGCAGGAATTGTTGCCAGGTGATTTGCCGCTACGATTGAACTTCTTCCGCGATTTGCTTCAGCTAGATCTACACGATGCAGACTCTCCATTCCATCTAGGCCGCCACAATCGCCGGACTTAACTACATTGAATTTCTACTTGTGGGGTTACATGAAGGCTCACGTTTACGCTGTTCCCATTGATACGAAGAAGCACTTACTGCAGCGCATTGAGTAAGCAGGTGGGCTGGCGCTCCATAAGGTTAGAAAGCGTTTTCGCCGTTGCATGGACGAACATGGAAATCACATTGAAAATTTATTGTAATTTTAATGTATTTTTTATCTCTCAATTAATTAAATAAAACAAAATGAAAAAATTGCAATTCGGCGACAAAAAAAATGTTGAATTACATTTTTTTCTTTGCAAAAAAAATATGTTTTCTTTTAGTACTTCATTTAAATGGTAATATCTTTGGAAAGGTAAGTCGTAGAGGCTCAATCAAAGGTATTTTGAAAAGGTTAAGATCTGCGGCTATCAGATGCTGATAAAAATCACAAATTTATTCGCTATCTTTTGAGATACACTGTGTTATATAAAAAAATTACATTTTTTGTTTTTTTTTTCTTAAACGCTACGACACTACTGGGCAAATGTAATATTTTTTCTGAAATGCCTTGGCAATACCTACACAACAAGCTCAAAAGAAAAAATCCTATGTGTATTTTAAAAGTTACATTGCTTTAAATGAGTCCCGGTCGAAAGTTGAACCATAATTTTTCAAATGGCTGCCATTTCTCAGGGACGCATTTTTCGGGAAAATTTTACTTGTATGTTTCGTCTTAGAATTGACCCTGGAATACGCCTTACGCCTCTGAAGTATGGCTAACTACCTGCGACTCGCCCAGTATATTATTTCAACATATATCGTCGGTCTTAATTCGGAGGTCTACAACCACCAAAAAAATAGTGAATAGAGGAAACCAAACCGATGATATGTACAACTATAGTACGATTGTTCAAATGTCAGAATTCTAGTAACAATACTTCAATGAAAAAGGTCCATTACGACAATATGGATTTCGAAAAGAATTATCCATTTACCATAGTTATATACTTACATGAAATACATTTTCTCTTTTGACACGCGTTTTTTTCCTAGTATTTTTAATTAATAAAACTGCAAAAAAATAATTTAAGTGTTCTGACCATATTTTACTTTTCTTTCCTAAGAATGTCACTCCCCGGCCTGCCCCCACTCCCAAAAAGCCTCAGTGGAGTTGTTCTGCAGGGCACTCAACCTCATGCATCGCCCGGATTTCTGACACTGGAGTCCCAGCGGGGTTCATCGCCATTAGCACGGAAGCCGTCCACTCTTGACAAACAGCTAGCCGTATTACGCCGTGAAATGGTAAGTTATCATTAATCTCAATCAGAATGTTTTCAATGAAACGCACAAATATATTTACTATATATAAATATGGATTATCACTATATATATATACATATGTATATATATATTTAGAAATAACTCCCAGGCACGTAAAATAATACCATGCTTTCTTAGCATAATAATTGCTATTAATTGTTGCGTCACCTTTTCGCTTTATTTAAATTTATAAACGAGTATATATAAACATTACTCAGTTACTTACCTATAAATTAATATGTATTTATAAAATATTAGTAGCTGCGTTCGCGTGGTGTTTATTTTTTGTTTGGAAGACTAAAAAACTCGCGTTCACTGTATTGCCTCCAGCGTTTCACTTAAATATAATGAAACTATAATATAATATACATTGTGGTTATATATTTACATAAAGTAATATAAGAAATTTCAAATTGATTAAATTAAATAATTTACACATACGAGTATATAGTTCGCTTCACTGGTGAATCATGCATTGTCCTCCGCATGATGATTAATCTACTGATTTTTTAGAGATGCGTGTACGATTTTATGTTATATCTGTCAAGATATTCCATGGTTGCGGAGCGCTTGCTGTTTTCAACAACCATATTTATGCTAATTAATGGTGAAGATTACACTGTTACGCAACCCACGTCACGTTTAAAAGAAGAGAGTACAGATTGTCATATGAACTTTACTATGTGCAATTTAAAAATCTAGGCAAAGTCGTATTTTTGTAATAACAAAAAAAAACTTTTATTTTTTTCTTTATATTTAATATTTAATATATTATTATTAATTGTGTACCATAATAAAAAATAGGCATTTCTAATCTTAAATGTACAAGCTTCCCATAACTGTTTTTGAATCTCCATCAAGATTGAAGTTTTAGTTTAAAATTATTTGTTTACAAACAATATCTACGAACACATTTAATTGTGCTTAAATCTACTATCGTTAAGTATCAAATGTTTGCCATTGTCTGTGCACCTATGTAATCTGTAATGGACGTCTGAAAGAGCGACCGAGTGAGTTTTCTTACCCCTGTTGTTTTTAATCTCCCACATGTTACAGATATTTTTGACGTACATTTTTAGGCGTATAAAAAGTAACTTGACTCGACTCGACCGTTAGTACAGACTTCCACTAAGGGTTGATTAAAGACTGACAAATCATGCATATACTCTGAATGCTTTTGTCTGTAATCGTATTTTAAGTTTGGATTTTATAAGAATATTGCACAGATCAAATAAAAATCTATTGTTAAAATATGGAATTATACGATTAACAGATTTTAATTATAATTGTCTATAATTTATTGGTGCGTCAACTTTTGGGGTTTACTGGCTCCTGGTTTGTTCATATATTATCTTAAACATGATGTTTTAACTGATAAAGGTATATATATATATATATAAAGGTAAATTTCAGACGGTTTTTGCGTTATAGTGTCATCACTCAAAAACTGACGGAGACAGAGAAACCGTTAGATTTTTAACGAAGATATTCTACGTCTCTATAACCGATTCTAAACAGACGAAAATCTCAATTTTATGCAACATTCTCTTCATTTAATAGTTTAATTTATCATTTGCATTGATTAAAATGTCTACAAAACGTGTAATATGTAAAAACATAGATGTAATAATGTTAAGAATCCATAATATACAAATAATAAAATGTTGTAAACCTAACCTCAAAATATTTACAGTTTTTTGAAAAAAGATATTTAAATGGACAGCTAAGATAACTTTTCCATTTGTATATGTAAAATAATTAACTTCAGAAAATCCCAGATTGTAAAATGTGAGAAATTGATTGAAGATAAAATTTATTTGTTTTTATTATAATGCTTCCAAAAGGCATTCCTTAAGTTTATTTTTGGGACAAACCTTAAATCCATAATTTATAATTTTTATTAAAAACGCTGAAAATTCAAAGATATTCTAAACTCACAAGTTTGTAACTCACAAATGAGTGAATATTTTGTTTAAAAAAATCTCTCTTGTTTTTTTTTTAAATGTTACGATTCGCCACAAATGTTCAAAGATTACTTCTTTAGTTTTTTTTCTGTATTTTACACTGCAAAATATTGTCGAAGATCGATTTGAAAAACAAGTGTTAGAATGAACTATGAAAATTAATCTAGAAATTTGTAAAATGTTATATTCTTATCTAAAATTGCCTTTTTCTAACATGCGTATGTGTTTTTCATGTATATGCAAACTATGTTTTATTTCTCTTAGTTAAGGTAATAATTCATAATTTTCAAATAAGGTTTTAGCTAAAAATGTTAGTACGAATTGCTATTTTGAATTAAAAATAAGTATGGCAAAATATAACAAAAAAAACAAGTCTTTCCTTGATAAATAAAGCTATTTACAGGTGGATTTATATTTGAAACCGCATTGCTCATTTTCAATATAAGGCTTACACTATTACATAGTTTTTAATGTCACCTTATTTTATTGGACACCGAATTTTTTGTTCGGAACATTAGAAGACCTCTTTAGGACATCTCAAAGTTTGACATATACTAAAATGTTTCAATTTATCTTCACACAAATTGTGTATAATACCATGTATTTACAAGTTTTTTAAGAACTACGCTCTGAGAAAAAACAAATGAAAAAAAATATATTTTAAAACTTTTTTTTCCGATTCGATTTATTTTTAATGGGTGTTTATTTACAGTCACATTATTAAAGACACTACAAATATTCATCCCTAAAATGCGAGTTTCGTCTTAATTAATATAAATACACATATAAATATTATGATTTACTTTACATTACGTTTTCTCCTTTCCCGCTATTCAATCGCCAACCTAGCTGGTTAAACACCGCAAAAATGTATATATTCCTATTAATGATTAACTTAAATAAGTTAAACAGTTATTTTTCTTGTTCGTATTTTAATTATTATAAATACATATAATATGTATCATAGATAATATATACTTCTGGCTATGTATTTATTTAAAACTGCGAATGCGCTCACGGAAAGCTCTCAAATTGATCGTGTAATTAATAAACTATATTGTGTCGTCTTAATGTGTCTTAGGTAATTTAAAAGATGGCGTCGAAATTCGTTATTTATGTGCTCAGATTATCCGTTTTTTGTATAGGTTTAGGTATACTGTAGTATATGTATTTTGTATCGGAATTACCGACACACAGGCTACACTTACAATAATAGCAATAACCCTGGACATAGTGCGACTCTCATCGTTTCGATTCACTGAACTGTGACATCATCTGAGTCTGCTTGGGACCGCAGCCCATAAACGTATTTCCTCATTTACGTCTTGCACGTAATGTAAATTTAATATATAAACGAATAAATTGTATACGTTTTGCTGTATGCCTTAGTTTAATACGCCTATCGTAAAACAATAAAAAATATTTTATTTTGGTAATTATGATTTTAATAGCATACACGGAAAAGCATATTATATCTAGCGCAGACATAAATTATATTTATCACAAACATATTGATAACGAATATAATATTGTCTATGGCAGATATTTTCTATTTAATGATGTTCCTCGTACGTATATTATAATTCATAATAATAAATATACATTTAACTTATTTGCAGATAACATTAAAAATATTTTGAAAAATATTATATATAAAGTTTTTATTTTTAATTTCTTTCTGTGTATACTAAATCAAGTAGGAAACTTTTATTTTGATAGTCCATATTAGTGCTCACGGGCAGTGGTTCTCAGACAATTATCGTCTGTTCCGTCACGTTGCGTGCGTCGGCGTCGAACGTTAACTTAAGTTGGTATTCGACATTTTAAGTTTTCTGAATTCGATAACCGCATAATGTAAATGAATCGCCGCAATGAAATCACGATGGTGAAATTTATAAATATATTCTGATAGCAGAAGAAAAAACAGTTCATATTCTTCTTTACTGCTGCGCTCACTCGCACAATCTTTACTCGTTCTCCGAAACGATATAATTATCGAACGCGTGTTTTTTTTAACGTTATGCGATATGTTTCCGCAAGGCGATCACATTGCTCGAAATTGCACATGTTTTTTATAGGGTTTTGTTTTTATGCATATATACATTTGTATGTTGCATATATGTTATATCTTTATATATATATATATATATTTATATATATATAAAAAAAACACTATTTTTGTTGTTGCTTCTTGTACCTGCCAAACCTGCATGCTTTATATATATATATATATATATAATCTTGTATATGTAATTGTTTGCGGTTCGGTGAAGCGAGACGAACAGACACGCAAGACGACGCACATTTGCAAAACATCTTCGCACACAACAAACGCAGCTGCTATCACAATTAACACATCAAGGCCGTTTCAAATCTACATAGTACCATTATTTTTGTTTGTTTATTGTTTTCATCGATTTTTAGTTATATTTTGATTAGAAATATTATATATTAGGACTTTTTGATAATTGTTTTAAAAATAGGGTAAATTGCTACACCAAATTTAAATGTAGCATATGTATCACGGTGACAGGCAAACTATACCTTGTAAAAATCTCCCAAAATCTCTTTTCTCTCTTCTTCTCTTGTGTTTTCGTTAAATAAAAGAAGATTGTTGTTGTATACTGAAAATGTTTTGGGGTCTATTTCATGCCGCCATGTATCACTACTACTATTCTCGCCTACAATGGAATAAATCTGGAAATGTTTATTTAGAAATAGAAAATGGATATAAAAATAAAATAAAAACTGGGACATTAAAATATGTGCTCTGGAATTTTAAGCAATATTTTTACATTTGGGTTGATTACAACCAACGTCAAAAAAATTAAAACTTCAATATAAGCAAGAAAACCATGGGCACGGAGCGATAACTGAAATGGTGGTAGCTGGTGGACTACCGGCTACCGTGTTAAACAAGCAAACACATATTTTCGCTAACTAGGCGAACGGTTTGTAGGCATAATCTGGATTGTTGACTATAAGTTAGAACTTTAAAAGGCTAGGTTCGCTCGAGCACAATTCAAATACTAATTTTTGTACAAAACTAAATGGTACGCATGCATTCTTATATACTGAGTGCGTGCGGACTATATACAGCGCGTGCTATACGAAATCCTATGCGCATGTACTCAAACAGTTTTACATTTATTTATTTATTTAGAATCATACACTCCACAAATAATTTACAAATTTCATTTTAATTTTTATCATTTAATTTTTAATTTGTAAATTGTTTGCAATTTGTCAAATAAACTTAAAGTAGTTTATAGGTTTATATATAATCATGAATTGCGTCGCTCGCATAACTTTTTTTAACAAAAGTTTTAAATATTTCTACAATTGTATTTTTATTCTCAGTTTTCATTTCTTACTTTTACCATATTTGTTTTATTTTGTGATTTTTCCATTATCGATTCTTTTTGAAGTTTACATTCTCATTTTTGACTGTTTATTTTTAGTTTTATTAATTTTTTAAATCACAAATGCTGATTGTAAAACATGTAATTCGATAAAATTTACTTAGTATTGTGTATGTGCGTGTTGAACACTCCCGTGTAGAGTAAATATCATATATACTTTTAAACCATCAACAAATTTCATAAAAAGTACTTCAGTGACTCATTTGTATTATAAATAAATAAATAATGTTGCCTCCTGGATAAGTTGAAGTATTTTGAGACGGTATAGACACTGAAATCCCTCTCTGGGTATCCACTATTCAAATACCAATTATATATAACATAATCTTTATAATAATAAAAAAGCAAAAAAACTTGTTCTTTTTACATATATTTTTTTTTTACATAACAAATTAAAAATACATATTTTTAAAATATAATATTCAATATAATAATAAAAAAAACATTCCTTGGCTTGGATGGTAATAAATGCTTAAAAATAATGACTGAAATATTTTTTTTTATTTATTATTGTATTTTATACATATTTTCAACATCGGCTGCAAAAATTATAGGATGTTTCCGCCATCGCATTACAGTTGCTGTTAAATCCTGCTGAAGTCGGGGTCCAACATACATCTGTTTCTGTACATTAAGTGACCGGCTATTGCGGTAATCTTTTAAGATGCATCGAATACTACTCTCAGTTTCGTTGTAAGACTGTTTTCCTTGATGAGGAATGTAGTATTCACGTCTTACATTTACTGATGATATTCTCTCTCGCGTGATTTTAACAGTCGCATCATCGACCATCTATATATGACCAAGACTGATATATTTTGCCATAAATTCGCGTTGCGAAATCTGGATTAGCAATAAACTATTTCCATTTGTCACCAAATTTTAATGGGTTCATGAAAGGTAATCTTACATGAAATCGTCCACTAGAGTCTAGCATAAATGTGCGTATTCAAAACAAGCACTCGATGGCCCGAGACATCTTTAATTTTCAAAATCGATCGAGACGTTCATCGACTGAACAGTGTAACAACGGCAACATTAGAAGCAAGTGTTTGGGTACATGGATTCGGTACAGTTCAGGTTTCAGAAACAACGCCAGACAGAATCCAAACATAGACGGTATTTTGTGCTGTTGATGGAGTACCTTTTGGACTCTGGCGTAGCCCTCTGGCAGTAGTAACATGCCGTACACATCAATTCCCAACAACAGGTCGACTTTATGCTGCGCATAGCATAGATTGTGAAAAATGATGCTGCTGAAATTTGTCACCAGGGAACACTACTGCTAGAATATACAACCAGCCATATTGAATTATTAAATCTTTTACGTTCAATGGACTGTCAATGAACCTTCAAAATAATAACACGAGAATTACATTACGCATAAACGTATTACAAAACTGCATAAAATTTATATAAATCGTCATAAAAATATTAAAATAACAAGGTAAGGTAATTATATTGTTATCCATTAGGTATTTGAAGTGAATATACTATAAAAACATATATCTAGATTCATTATTTAGATACCATAAGAGGAGAAACACACAAAGTTTTTATACCATATTAAAAAAAAACACAAAAAGAAAACTATTTGTAAGTAGAATGAATTGTATTGTAAAAACAACCGGTTATTATTGTATTTTTTGTATTTTAGATTTTAAAGCCTAAGCAAATAAATAAACAGATTGAATTCAACAAAGTCTTTGCGCTAAATGAAGGTAGTTTCGTTACATCGACAAATACGCTATAGTAAACGTCAGTAACATAGATGATCGACAAGACTTAGTCCTGATACACATCGATACCCAGACTGAACTCTCCACAATTTGTGGAATTGAATTGGATGGTAACGGTCTTGATTTGTCTTGATTTAAAAACAATATAAACGATCTTTAAGCTTGGACTCCATACACGCGGATTTTTTTTAAATTTAAACGATTGCAAATTCTTACGATAATTTCAGTTATAAGTGCAATATTTCAAATTTACGCTTTTAAATGACCGTTACAACAACACACGGGGCTTAGTGCATGCATATATTAAAGCTATCGTTAGCATTCCAACTTGTCGTTAAACGGCCGTTGATTTAAGGATGCTGATGAACAAAACCTCATGTTCCATTCTGGCCCTACCTACTGTCTACTGTGGGAGTAGAGTCTACCCCAGTGTATTATGGAAAGATGTCGAGGTATTTTTACAAGGCCGTGTGCGATCGCTGTCGCAATTGCCCCAGTAACCCATTAATCTCGCATCACCATCATCGCAATTATCGTCTCAATCTCGTCAGGAGCCACCAAAAAGCTTCAAAATAAAGCTATTAAGGCAGCTACAAAAAAACCTTATGACACACCTTCAAATTCATTATATAATATTTCCTTCTTAAAACTTACTGA
>JAAAKO020061734.1:0-10198 GCA_010015015.2 Bolitophila cinerea | reverse complement strand
CTCACAAAAGTGTAGATTTTTCCTAACACCGATTTTGTGTGTGTTTTTGGGCAAAATACTGAAGTCATTGTTTTTTACTTGAGTTTTGATTTAAAAATATGAATATTGGAGATATGAAATATTATAACTTTTAAAAAAAAAAATTAAATAATTTAAAAAAAAACTGTAAAATTTCTTCTTTGTAGGATTTTTTATCATCACCGTTTGAAAGCCACGAAAAAAAGGAAAAAAGGCTCGGTTTCAAAATTCCGTAGATCACAATGTCGTATATTAAAACCCCGTATGGAAATATCAAGAGAAAAGAGATCAGATACTGTATAATCAAAATCCTATATTTCCAAATCACGTATTTTAAAATACTGTATATATTTAAAATCTTTTTTTAAAAATCCTGTATATCTAACTCTCTTATTTTTGGATTGTTTGAATTTTTTTATATATTTTTTTTTTTTGGCTTTTTTATCTTGATAATTTAATACGAGATTTTAAAATACGGTCAAAATCCCGTATTTTAAAATCCCTAACTCAAATAAAAACCTTAAAATAAGCGAAAATATAAACAAAAAAATAAAAACAAAAAATAAATAAAAACAAAAAATAAAAAAATACAAAAAATATAACAAACCAAAAATACGAGAATTAGAGATACTGTATAAAATAAATACGGGATTATGAAAATAAGTGCCTTTCAAAATACGGGATTTATTAAAAATACGGGAATTAAATTATACGGAATTTTAAGCCGATCCTAATTTAAATAAACATCTGTTCCACTAATTAAATTAAACATATTATTATGTATCGTCAATATTTTTTTATATTTTTGAATTAAAAACGACCAAAAATATTGAAAACGTCAAAATGAATTAGCCATAATATTATTCCCATGTTCCGTCGAAAAAGAAAAGAACATTAAGATTGGATGTGAATAGAGCATTGAACATATTAAAATATTTCAATGAAAGAGATTGACGAAGAAATAGAATCGCTAAGTAAGACGAAGCGAACTACAAATTTTAAACCTATAAAACGATCATATAAAACGATCGTGGAAACCACCTGTGGATCCACCATTAACTTTGCAAAACCATATAAAAAATCATGTGGATAAGCTTTCAAAATGCATTAATTCTCTATCTCCTCTATTCTTTTTCTTTTTTCTATTATCTTTCCCTTCTATTAGTTATTCTTTTCTATTCTCTTTTAACATAATTTGCCTACAGTCAGACGCACTGAAATTGTGCTCCTATCCCAACTAAAATCACTGAAATCTCGCACGTCAAAACTTACCAGATCTGAAAAGTAATCCCAAATTTTGAGGCCTCTATGTTGTACTTATCCAAGGAGAAAATGTATAAATTTCTGTGCGCTCTCGACGTGTTCTCGTCTCTTGACCGCAAACACCAAAACTCCGAAACAATTTTCCCGAATTTTCTTCGAGTACAAAGTGTATTCGTTAGCTATAGAAAGCTATATATCACACACAAGAACACACTTACGGTATATCATGTCGCACACGCGACAACGTAAGAAAAATAGCTATGTGTGACGTCGTCGTCATACGGTTGTTATATATTTGTATATATATATTTTGCACTCTCGCGCGTATTGACACATACACATAAACACACAAATGCAAGTATGTGTAATATGTGCGATGGCTGTATTTATATAAGACACGCAGCGTTATTTTTCGCTTCTTCTTATTCTTCTTATTTTCACTCTTTTGTATTTATAGAAAACTCCACTTATAGATTTATTATTATTCGACTTAGTTGGAAATCTCACAAGATCATCGCGCACGAACGATCGCGATCGCGGATTCGTTTGCGTCCGTCAAGACTATGTATACAAACGCACGCACGCACGTACACATTTACACGAAACACAGACTATACAATTATATATATATACGTATATATTGCTCCGATCGCCCTGCTGCGCGCGCGCGTGTACAGTTAGGATTATTATGTATATTACACGCGATTTACTGGCAAAGAAAACATATTCGCGCACTTTGCTCGGCGTCAACATGCATTTGCAATGGCATGCAAAGCATTAGAATCGCACTCTGCTAACACATATATACAGACACCACTGCATACACACATACACACGCAAACACGGTGGTGTGCGGTACGGCGGATTTGAAGTGCAACACAATCATAAATACATACACATATATATATATATAGGATATGTATTATGTATGAGTATGTGTAAAACTATCCGTTCGCATGGGTGGATTGGATTGCGTTGCTCGCGTATCACATTTAAAGAATATAATAAAATATTGCACTTGTGTGTGTGTGAGAGGATTATATATTTTGTCTACTTTTTTATTTTTGTAGAGTATTGAAAACGACGAGGTATATATCATTTGGTATAGCACAATGGGAAAACTACTCGCGAATTTGGTCGTCGATTGTGAACTGTGCACGATGATCACGCGATCGTCACTCTGCTGCTATATATTGCATATATACACTTGCACTCTTTCACTCTCTGTCAGTTTACTACAGTATTTTTCGATCACTCTGGCACTCTGGCTTCGCGACGACGACTGCGACGGCAAAGAAGCTCGCGACAAGACGAAAACACACACATACACGACGACGACGACAGTAAAAAAAACTTTTAAGTTTTTTATATCCAATTTCGTTTGTGTGTGTGTGTGTCTACTTTAATCCTCTGGTGAGTTTCTTGCGAGTGTAATCCATGTAAGTATCAAGAAGGCAATGTTGGCTATGTAATTATCGCTTTGTATAAATATATATTTTATATATTTATTAATAATATTGTTTTTGTTGTTGTTGTTGTTGTGAAATCACCACGTCACTTGATTATTGTTACGCGCGCGTACGCGTACACGACACAGACATAAAATCAAGAGAATATGAAAACACAACTCACACAGAGAGAAACGGGAGAAATAAAAGTTACTTTAAATAAAATCATTATTGCGCGGACCCAAAAACAGAGAAACACACACACACATCTTTGCGATGTGAACGACAAACTCAAACTGAAGTTGGAAACGATTTGGAAGCGTCAACAATGTGGTGCGAGCGAGACGGTGCAATGGGAGCGCACGGTGCGCACGACTGAAATGGTGTAACCGGTTGTACGGATTTCGGATGTAGAGCTTTTTTGCCGTAGAGTAGGGATTTCGAGCGTTGCTGCTTGCGTGTGTGTGTGTGAGTATGTGTTGATGACGACACACATGTTCTGTGTTTTGTGTTTTCATATGATATTGTCTGTGTGTAAGTGTATGACAATGTATTGCGACGGCGCAAGCATTTGTGTGTAGAGCCGGAGCGCACCCGCAGTCACAGAGTGAAGAGAGAACCACGCAGAGAGGAGAGAGATCCGTGAATCGAAATAGAGAATTAATATATGGATTGCGTTATTGCGTACTTCGTTTTGTACTTGTGCGCGAGCAGTGGAGTACGCGCCCGAATCAAAAGCGGCAGGTTACGTTACACATATATAAACTTAAATTTATAGCATTCATCACTTTGTGTGTGTGTGTGAGTGAGTGAGAATAACTCTAAGTGTGATATTTTATTAATAACACATAGCACATCGCAGAGAATGTATATAATGTAGAAATATTATGTGCAAATGCAAATACTCTTGCATATTATAAATATCAGAGAGAAAAACACAGAGAGAAACACACAAAGAGAGTATAACGTTCTCTCAGAGAGAAAATACCATAATACATGTACAGGATTCATTTTTGTTTTGGTCGACACGTTCTTCGTTTGTGCCGTTTTGTGTATGCACTTTATATAAACAATATATCAGTCAAGAAACTGGGATGTGTGTTATTGTAATCAATACAAGCCTATATTATATATACATACCTATATACGTTATACATACACTCACGCAATATTCACATGCTGCCTCGTCTTATACGCAGGCGTACTGAGTGTGCATATGTGTGCGTGAATGTGTTGTTTGTGTGTGTGTGTGTGTTTGTTTGCGAGGGTTTGCATTGCATCGATGCGAGTATGCGACGAATGCCGTGTGTGCGTCCGTCCGTCGCATCGCATATGTGCGTGTGCAAGGTATTCAAAATAGCTGCATAGCGATTGTAATAACTGTAGATGTGCGCAGAAACACCTTTGTGGCGCAGATATTTGATTCGAGCCACGATATACAATGAAAATACGCGCACGGCGGCGAATAGGTTAAAACACACGCGATTTATTTAATGTGTGTGGATACATTGTATTTGATAGGCTATTGTGAATGTTTCGATAGATTAGATTTTAAGTGGCTGCACATTATTATTGCTATATACCGGATTATTTCGGAATTTATATATTGATGATGGATGTAGTTTGTAATGTTTATAGTTGAACGAAAGCTCTGGTTAACTTGAAAAACATTGTTTAAATTCATTTTAAGTTAATTTATTAATATAATGAGCAAAACGCAATAAAGTATATTTTTGTTTTGTTTGCTGTTAAAGTGTATAATGTGGCTCTCAATTTAGCTATCACTAAAAAACACAATTTTGTCCTATAACATAAATTAAAATCGTGCTATTATTTAATAAAATAAAAACTCTTAAAAATTAAAAAAAGTTCCGCTAAAAAATAAAATTTTGTCCGTTAAAGGAAATGTAGGTAATGCAGACCTTTATAAAAAAAATAGCGAACATACATTTTTTTAAAAGGTCGAATAAATTTGAATCATGTGTATACTCACTCCCAATTAAATATCTTTAATATTATATTGGGTTAAATTTCCAAATTTGATTAAAATTTTATTATATTTATATTATTTGTATACTATTTTGGTGCACTGATTACAAATTATTTTCAAAGTCCAACGTTCAAAACGTTGAACCACCCCCCCCCCCCTTTTAAATGATTGTTGGGGAGAATGTGTTTAAGGAGGAAAATTCTACCTCTTTCTTAGCTAATGCCTGAGCTTCTACTCCTTTTCATTCTCTCATAAATAATAATATAATTCGAGAATGGCTTGTTTAAAATATGTTTTACCAAATAATGGATAGGTTATAAAATAGCTTGAAAAAGTGGATTTTCTCTATACAGTATAAACGTCTCCCCTTTAACACAGTCTCCCTAAAAATCATTAAAAAAGGGATTTTTTAACTTGTAAGCAGTTATTTTTAAGTGGACAGTATGATTACTGTGGCAAGCCGATCTGACTATATATTCTGTAGATAATGATATTCTAAGAAAAAAATATAACGTTGAATATGCTTGTTTTTGAAGCGAGTATGATTACTGTGGCAAGACAATTTGACTATATATTCTGAAAGATAATGAAATGTTATTCTAATACTAAACATATATAATGGTAGTTATGCTAAATTATTTATTTTTGAAGATAATTGAAGTTAAAGTTTATTATGTATTATTTACAGCCTCGCATAATCTGCATAAATAAAATATAAAATGTGTAAATGTGTATTTATTATTATTTTATAAGTGCAATTTTTATTCTGATATTGTTCCTTTTAAAAAAGGTATAAAACTACTAACTTAAAAAAAACTAATGAATTATATATTTGTTTAGTATTTTTTATTAGGTATACTTTATATTCCGATCTTCATTTACAGTCCTTGGTCTTCAATATCATAAAACTAATGTTTTTACTAATTTATTAAATAAATTAATTTTGAAATTAATAGTGCATCGGAGGCAGAGGTAGGCAGTTTAGGTTAAATCTATTTTAATTTATGTATTATGCAATTCTTATTTGTATTATCTCTATATTACTTGACTATTCCAATTACAAATTTAAATTACGTAACTCTTAACTCTTTTCTCTTGTTTTGCCTATCTTCATTGTTAATTATTCTCTTTTACAACAATTTTTTTTAAAGGCTTTCTCTGTGAGTGCGTATTAAAGTTTTCGAAATCCATTTTTCTCGAAACTCACGCTTCTCAAAACCACGATTGAGTTCATTTCAAATGAAATTATTGTTTATTCAGTAAAGCTATGAGCGAGTACCTAATACTCCATATTGTCATTCAATATTGTCAACCAAATAATTTTTCAATCTATAACCAAAAACATATTTTGGTTCACCTAAAACTTTTAGCGCTTCGCGCATATTTATATAAAGAACTGAAGCTCTTTTATTTGGTCAGATTTCACTTTCTGGTTGGTCATTTATGTTTTTGAAGCATTTTTTTTTCTCGTTGAACACTGTTATTCTAAGGTGCATTTTTTATTTTTGAAGCCCATTAATTTTATTTTAGGTGCAGATTATTTTTTTAGGAGCACATATTTTTTTTGGAGAGCGATTTATTTTATACCATAAAAAACAAATTTCAAAATAAACTCAAAATAGGGTTATCTAATACATTTATGAACTTTATTCAAGCATCTGTAAATATCAGTTTCGAGGAACTCATGAACATGTAAGTTGTTGATGTGTGAAGTATTTATTACATTTTTTTTGGAAGTATCTTTCTAAGTCACTTTTTTTTTGCCGATTTGCTTTAAGATAATTGTATTATATATATTGGGTCATTCCCGGTAATTTCTGCTTGGGAATTCCCGAATTTTTATTTTGTAAATCCCGTTGCCCAGAATTTCTTATTCCCAGATTTTCCCGATAAAAAATTTCCGATATCAGGGATATTTTCTTGTTTTTATGCTTCTAGAAAGTTCCCGGTAACCAGCTTTTATAATTCCTAATTAACGGAAAAATGATATATATAAAAAATATTGTATGATTTTTCGGTGGGCAAACATTTCATTTAGAAAAAAAAACAGAACGGAAAAATAAATTAAATAAATTTTATTAAAATATTATATTAATAAATGATTCAGATTAAAAGCATTTCATTTTCCGAGGCATATTTGCTTCCGTAATATGCTGTACAAACATTGAATAATAAATATAAGAAAACAGTAATTTTAAATTATATTCACGAATATTCATAATATTATGAAAAATAATTTAAAATAAAACGAAATAATAATAATATCAAAAATATTTTCATAAATACTGCGATTTTATTTTTTATTTTTAAATATGGAAATATTAGGTTTTTTATGAAAAATATGAAGAATATAGCAAATATCTGAGAATAATATGAATACTTGTGAAAATACATAAAAATAACCGAAAATATCTGCAAATTTAAAATGTATTATTAGTAAATTATTAAATATTAAAGTGTATTGCAATCAGAAAAAAAATCAAGAATATAAAAAATTGCAAATACCGGTGAATACTGTAGCGAATATTAAAATATACAATCGGATGTATTTACGCTCAAAATATTTAAGGATTTTGACCTTTCAAGACATTTTAAAACATTCCTAAAAATGTTCGTGTTTCCTAAAATTGAAATATTTGTTGTTTTTAGCATATAATTGAAAATTAAGATCATATGCTATAAAAGATGTAACCAGTTTTTATAAAAGAAAATATTGTTTTAAAATGTTTTAGTGTGTCTAAAAGGTCTAAAACGTAAAAAAAACTTTAGCGAAAATACGGCTGAATGTTCGAATAACTTTCAGAATTTGATTAGTGTAAAAAATAGTGTATTATTTATATTTTTATGATCGTATGTCGTCTACTAAAGACAAAATAGTCCTTCTTGATTAACAGAAGTCAAAGTAACGTGTGTTTGCATTTTTTTTAATTTGACCTCTCATTATATTTTTTATTTTGGTTTTTCCTCTTTTTTTCGGATCCAAAAAACGAGCGCGATAATTTCACTAATAATATTCGTAAAATATTTGCGAATACTGAATATATTTACGAATTTGAAAATATTTAGGAATATGCATAATAATAGCAGAATATAAAACCAGAAAAAGATATACGATATTATTACTTGCAAATACCAAAAATATATGTAAATATTATTCATCAATATGGGAAAATACAGAAAATATATATATATAATCAATTTAAAAATATTTATTATTATTTGCAGATATCAAAAATACTATTAATATATTTTAGAATATAGAAAATATTTTCGCGAATCTTAGAAATACATTTATATTACGAAATATACAAAATATTTTAAATATTATTGTTAATATATAATACAGTGTACATGATTATTTGAAGTGATTTGCTCTTTGCGTTTTTATATAGATTCTTTTTTATCAAGGTATAATTTTATACGCCTTAGATTTATTGATGACTGTAAAGCTTCGGCGCAATTTTCTCTTTTAAATATTAGAAATTCCATCCAATTACATGTCAAAGCAAAATCTTATTCACTAAATAAAGAGGCAATGTCATTGTCATAGTCAGTAATAAATGTATCTTTAGAACGGGAGAGAACAATATTTTTAAATTATTATGTTTCTCTTTTAACAAATACCTCCCTGCAATTTCTTTTCATCGCCATACAGATAAACAAGAATATTCATTTGTCATAAAAGTTACAACGTTTATTTATACTGTGATCGTAAATTATCACAAACAAATAAAATGAGTTTCTATTGGAAAACCAGAAAAATACATATAAACACAATATACCAGGCCGATAAAAATGCACGCCATCGAAAATGTTACATTTTATGTTTATTGGTATATATAAACGATTATGCAATCATTGCTATTGAGCCAGAGAAATTAAGCGGCTAATCGATATGGCGCAATTACAAGTCATAATGTATTGTGTTAATAATACGCACATTGAAGTGCATTATTTCGCTAAAAAATACGCATTTACATTTATCTGTAATCCATTTGTACAACTATTATACACTATTTATCTGTGTGTGTGTGTGAATAATGTATTAAACAGAAATATTTAGTATACGATTGATATAGATACAACGCATATTTTATAAAACATTTATTATATTATATTAACCTCCTCGGTGCGCGGCTGGCGGTTGGCATTTGTACAACGATTTATTTAATGCAATTATCACATTGAACGAATGGTAATTTTCGTATTTTGTCCATGTCATGAGGTTATCACATGAATTTATATATTTAATATAAACAAATACATTATACACTGTGAGCGCTTAATGACACATTGGAAATCTTAATAGGATCGAACCATTGGTCGCGACCGGTACTGCGGGCACGGCGCGGCGTTAAATAATTGATTGTATTTCGCACTCGATATTTTCATGATTTCTATATATATACATATTTATATATATATGCTCGTATATAGTACAAATAGATTATGTATACACTGTATATTGTATTTATGTTTATACAAATATTTATTCAAATCGATTCGGCAAGTCTTTTTTCTTATATGTTTATTACAGACGGGGATCGAAAAAAGGATTTGTATTTATTTTTTGATAAGACATAGACGAAAAGGATAGCATACAAAAACGAAGTGCTATTATTCAAAGATTTAAAACTGTCAAAGTTACAGTCAAAAGAAAACAGGCAAAGACAAAGCAGAATTTCTGAAACTTGTAACCAAAATATCTCGAAAACTGTTGTTATATATAATTCAATTATTTTAGGTTCATAATAGATAGAGAGGTAAGATAGACGGAGCCAGGACTACCAGCATAAATACGGAAACAATCCGCAAAAACAGTTTTGGAATCTATTTTTGGAAAAAGTATTATATTTTGCAGTAAAATTAAAATAAGTCACTATTTTTATAATCAGAAAAACAAATAAATTATAATGGTATTCATTTTAAAAGCCGAAAAAGTTGATTATTTTTTATTTTGCGTAAAAATATTTTGTGATATATTTTAAGAAGTCAGACTATTTGCATTCTCGTTTTATGTTTTATGTATTGTATTAAAATAAGTAGTTAAAAAGGAGCATTTTTTATTTATCATACAATTTAGCGTTTACCTTAAAATTCTATTTACGAAAAATAAAGCAAACTTTTTTTTTGGGTGTTTTTATGATATCTTTTTTCACTCAATTTTAAAACAAACAAAAACACGAAAAAATACAAGCAAAGGAATCAAGGTATCTAGACTATTGGCCAAAAATGATAAATTTAATTTCTAAAAAATATCATAACATAATGTTTTTGTAAAAATAAGTTTATTAATATATATAAAAAAATATTTACAAAAAAATCCTAAAAAAGTGAAAAAATAATTGGAATTCTTATTAAAAAAAGAATTCCAATTTTTTTTTTATTTTTCTATGATTATTTTAAATATTTTTTTTTTATTTTTTTTACATGATTTTACTATTTTTACTTTCTTATAAATATTTTTTAGAAATTATTT